>JADRCO010002722.1:0-12505 GCA_021464525.1 Rhizophagus sp. LPA8_4_AMF
ATGTTCGTTCTTCAACTTTGCCGAAAAATCGGATTGTAAATAGAATGAGTCCTTATCGGAAATCGAATGAACAAAATATTAGAAATAAAAGCAGTGATCATAATGCACAAACTTATCCTTTCGTGAAAGTACCACAACTAAATAGAAGTCCTGCTGTTTATATGCAGAATGTTGATAACAATTATATATCTCAATCTCAATTTCAACCAGATGATAACTTGAACGAATCTTTTAGAAGCAATTATACTAATTACTGATGTTTTTGTGTCGTATAGTTATTTTACTTATTTATAATAACGTATATACTAATATTTTTTATTTGTTATACATTCAAAGCTTATGAAGAATTCACAATTCACGATATCTATATTTATTTATTTTTTTATTGTATTACTATTCAATAAAGTTAAATTTTTATGAAACGCAACAATCAAACACTTTCGCATTATCGTGGCACAATTTTTTAATCTTCCACTTACACTATAATATTATGCACTGTAGATCCTAATGGATTGACGAGACTATTATTTAAAGGTTCATATTATTACAATTTACGAATATATATTTATTGAGAGTGTATGATTCTTTTTATCTTACAGGATAAATTTTAACAGATAATGATAACAAATATTACAACTCGGATTTTATACAAATTTCAGTTATATTTTTTTTTATATTATATAAAAATATATATGGTAAATTAATAAAATAAATTTTTAATTTTATTGAAGTTTAAAAAAGTAATTTTGTAAAATTTTGATTAACTATGATAAGAAAATGCAAAAAAAAAATGATAATTTCCTTCTAAATGTCAAATTAAGAAATCTACACTTTATTATTAATGAATGCGATGATTATCCGTAGAAATAAATATGTACGATACTTAATTGGGAAATATATATATATACGCATACATTGATATGTTTAGATCCACTAAATTAATCGGACTTTATATTTGTATTCATAATAATATATAATCTATATGATACATACTTTTAATACATGGGATCCGTTCAAAATCCCAACAGCGGGATTTTGACCCTGTCGGGATTTTGGACTTGACCCTTAATACATGCCCTGATACCCATGCAGCCATGCGATAGTATTTCTATTATTTTTCAATAATTATGTGAATTTAGATAAGGGACCTGGTGACCAGGAACGTATACTTTACAACATCATGCATATTGTGAGGAAAACTAACGATAATAGATTAATATTCAGCGGAAATCGGTATAGTAACGCAGATCGACGATCATAGTACCCTTGACCTTGAAATTAGTATCTTTATACAAGGGTCAGAATGATTTAAATTTCCATTGGTTCTAATTTTTCATATTTAATAAAAGAATAGGAATTTTTTTATGACGAAATACAATATATTGACATAATTATTGTGCCTTTTGAAAAAAAAATTCAGGAATTCGAACTTGCTCGTATTGTATGTAGTAAAAGAAAAAAGAATAATGGCATCTATTTTTATGTACAATTGTGTAACGTTGTTTCAGCGTAAAATCTAAACAAATTAGGTCAATTTATATTTTGCCGATTAATTATTGTTGTTTATTTGTAATTATTGCAAGCATACAAAAAAAAAAAAAAAATTTTTTTGTTCTTTTTCAAAAAAAAAAAAAAAAAAGTTTCCTTGTTAAAAAAAAAAAAAAAAAAAAAAAAAAATTTTTTTTATTTTTAAAAAAAAAAAAAAAAAAAAGTTTCCTTGTTGGAACCAAAAAAAAAAAAAATTAAAAAATTTCTTTGAAATGTATGCACCTGTTTAACTACGTAAAAGGTTAATCAATACAGCTTTAAAAAATATTATTTCTTATCCTTTATGTTTACATTGGGTTGTAATGGTTGTAATGACCATAGCATTACCATAAAAATTGATGGCTAGATTTGTTGCCAGGTTACACATAATCTGCATACATTGCTTGAGCAAAGATCTAAGTTCAAAAAGAAAGTTTGTAATTGTAACCAGAATTTTCTTTGACAGTTAATCACATTAAATAAATTTTGCCAAAATGTAATGAAAGATGTTTTAATACGTAAAAGATTGATTTATTTTGTTCTATGATTGAGCTGTTTATTATTATTATTATTATTATTATTATTATTTTATATTTTATATAATTTACATGCGAATATACTAAAGTATAAAGTCTTTACTGCTCTTTAAACTGTAGATACTTTTCCATTTTTTTTTTTAATATGCCACCAATTCATGAACATAAATCTGCTTTAACTACTTCGCTCATCAAAATCCATCGTAAATCATTAACAATGGTCGATAAAAAACGTGGGAAAAGATCTTCTAGTATAAATACAAGAGCTTCAGGAGTAGGTGTAAGTGTGTAACAAATTTTATAAACGTCATAAAAAGCCTACATCCTGATGAATCAAATAAATTATTTTCTTACAAGAAAAAAAAACTTTACAAGAAAATTCAAAAAGGCAAGCTATCATAAAAGCCGATCCCCTCGAACAATATTTACAACATATACAAGCTTTATAATATCACTCTTGAATTTACGCGTATATTTTTCTCAATTAAGTATCGCACATATTTCTTTATGGACAATCATCGCATTTAAAGATCGTCCAATCGGGATTTAGGGCGGTGAGTAGAAATATTACTAAAGAAAGTGTAATTAAAGATGTCAATTTTGTATCTAAAAAACCGTTTAAATATGTTTGCATTATTTTGGGGTTTGGTTTCATAAATTTTCCATTTTTATAATAATTGCCTATAAACAGCGGTATTTTATGTATCTTGATGATCATCCCCGGCCGAATGACTTTTTTTTTTCTTTATAATTTATTTACTTAACTTAGCCGCATCTTTATAAAAAATAATTAAATTTACTTTAATTGGCACCGTTCAAAATAAATAAAAAAAAAAATTTTTTTCGCTTATTTAATATTACCAAACTTTTATAAAGTTCAAACTTTTTTTTTTTTAACATCTTATAATCCAAAAAATGCTCGATCCTTCTTTAAAGAAAATTCAGATAAGTTAGATAAGTTCTCAATCTAAAAAAAGACTTACTTTGTGATATAGAAAAGGAAGTTACCAATTCTGTCTAAAGTTTCATTAATTTAAGTTCTTAATTAAACTATAATTGAATGCACTTATAAAAATACCGTGATTTCTAGGGTCACACCTTTGTTATCACGGATCAAAAAAAAAAAAAAAAGAAGGACACGGTTCAACCTAATTTTTTTATTTTATCTCATAAATTGTCAGTAAGTAAAATTATCACTCAAATCAATTATTTAAATTAAATTAAATAATTATGCGTGAAATATCCGCATTATACATTAATGTAAATGACTTATATATTACGTTTATTACATTATTTATATACTTATTTATATTATTTTAGTTTAATTTAAGCGTAAACAAATGTAAGCAACAAAAAAATCTTTTATTAGATGGTTACCCGATCCTATAAACTATGAAGCCAAATATTTTTGTTACGTAATTTTTTGTAGTTATTCAAATATGGAAGACAGTAAGTAATTTTTATTATTTAATAATTCTTTTTATGATCTGATTAAAAACTTTAAAAAAAAATCTGCTGATTTTGAGTATTTATTTTAACCTTGACATTTAAACGCGTATGATTTTCAATCGGAATCGAAAATCCGAAATGACGGACCTGCTTTTAATGGAATTAATATACCTTAAATTTACATACTTTTACATACAGTGAAATACAGGGAAGAAAATTTTTTTATTTTAAAACTTTATTTTTATTCGCGTTAATTATTAAACGCGTAATTATCACATCAAGTACCTCAAGTACGAAACATCAGGTTTAACAGTTTAAATTAAACATAAGTAAACAGATAAAACTTTGATAACCTTCCATTATATAATCTATTTTTTTTAATTTTTTTGCCAAGATAATAATATTAATGCATAATATTTATATTACAAGTTTACACCGACTCTATGTCTATCTATATGCTAACAATAATGTGACACGTTCAAACAGCAATTTCATATGATCAAGATTAAACCAATTATAAATTTCAATCAAGAAGCCACAAATCAGCCGTAAACGGGAATTGATAAAAATATAAACAGGTTTTGAGGTATTGTCCTTTTTCTATTTAGATTTATAAACTAAAAAGAATCTTTTTTTTTTTCTTAATAAAAAAAGATGAAACCCCATAATAATGAATTATTAAATCTAAATTATCTAACCAAAACATACTTAAATCTATTAGTTCTTAAGAGATACAGATTTGTAATCGTGGTCGTAAATCCGAGTGGTTGTGAAAATTTTTATTATTGTACAAAATGCAATGTAAAAGTGACATGCCACATTTTTTTTCCCCACAATCCTTTTTTTTTTCTTTCTATTTTCATTCATCTCATGCACGTATAATTCGGGATCTCTTTTTTTTTAAAAAAAGAATAAATAAATAAAATAAAGGGATAAAGAATATAAAAAGAAACTGAATAGCATAATTTTGCATTGATAACGTTACTATTTCCCTTTTCTCATTCATTTATTCATTCACATTACTATTATTTCGCATGCACGAGATTAATTATTATTATTTTTTTTTTTTCTTGTGAGAAATTCAATTTATGTAATCATCGATTGAATGTACCGCCGTATTTTTAACAATATGATCATAATATAGTCTGTAACTATTGTCACGAAATTAATGTAATAACATATGATATTTATATTTTTTGAGTCTCGGAATTTCGGATATTGACTTCTTTTTCAGTCCATTGTAAAAGCGGCGGTGTTTATCGTTATACTGCATTCCGACTTTAAAATACCATTACTTTTAATACTTTAACCGAAAAGATCATATCATTTCTATTATGATTTACCGTATATTTAATGTTTAGTCTTAAATTGTAAAGACCATATTTTAATAATTTATATACATATATTACATATATTTTAATCAAATTTAACCGACCACTTAAAATAGATATCAAGGAAAAACGTAGGCGGCGCAGTAATTACTTTTGTTATACAAATTTTATACACATGATATGCATAAATAATTAATTATTACGTTATGGTATTATTGTAAATAGAAATATGACGAAATTTATACAAATACTTTGTATTTTTGACAAGTTAATACTTGATGGAAGGTTACACATTATTTCTTATTGAAGTTACCATTTTTGATTTTGGTCATTTTGGTCCCTGAAAGATAATTTATATTATTTAAGAATAGTTGAAAAGAGTTCCTTCATTATTTATTTATGAATACTTTAATAGGATATATGAGAGATTTTGACCTAAATTTAGAAGGAAAGAAATTTAAAGTTTTTTTTTTTTTCATTTATGGGTCACGTTATATTCTACATTGACCATTTTATTTTTTAAACAAGTTATTTATTATGTGAGCGAAAAAAAAGATGATCTATCGTTATGAAACCCATTTTACAAAATTTATCCAATTTTACTTTTCCGTATTTCCCTTTAGATAATCTGTATTTTAAATTTATCAAGTTTTTTTTTATCATGAACGAAAAAAAAAAAAAAATTAAAAAAACTAGAAAAAAAAATCTTTGGGTTTTATTCTAGCAGATGTAACATTTTTTTGTAACAAATAAAAATCCTATTAGATATCATAAAATCACTTAATAAACGGAACGCTTTTATTAAAATTAAACTAAAAGTTTATACATTATAAAAATTATAAAATTATAGCCAGCCCATATATTATATAATTTCATATTTATAATAACAACAAAATAAAATAAAATTTAACTACCCATATCTAATACATACAATTTCATATTTATAAAAATAACATAAAAAAATAAAATAAAAAATAAATTACTAATTTACTATTATGTATACGTATGGGGAAAATAAGCCGTAAAAAAACCCTAGCCTGTGCTACACAAAAATTAGTAATATGTATACAATCGGGTTTAATATTTACATTTATGGAATAAAATAGATAAGGGTAAAATCCGCGGCATTAAGGGGCATCATCTAGGGGGTATATCTTGTACTATTATCACCCATTATTTTTCTTGTTTATTTTATTATATTTTATTATATTGATTTATTTTATTTTTACTTTATTTTACTTTATTTTATTGTATTTTATTTTACTTTATTCTATTCTATTTTATTTATTTATTATTTATTTATTTTTATTATTTACTACTAACGACAAGAAGTTTAAAACTACATATTAATTTTTCTTTTAATAATTAGAAATATCAGGGGTTCTTAGTAAAGCTATATGAAATGTTTATATTACCCTTAAATAAAAATAAATAAAAAACAAATAAACAAATTTATCTTAAAAAAAAAAAGAAAAATGTTCTTTTTAAAAAAAATCTATATATCTATATATATATATACAATGATCAAGCTGATTGCTGATTTTGGTAGTCCGCAATGAGACATGTTTTTTTAATAAACGTATTTTTGATATGATTTTCGGAAATAAAGATTGTATAAACCTAAAAAAAACAATGCACGATTATAAATAAATGTTTCAGATTTGACAGAACGCGTTAAAAAATAAAATGAATTAGTAATTATTAATATTATTTAAACTACTAAACTAAATAAAAACGACAATAAAATATACAGCTAACCGATTATATAATTATATCACACTAAAATAACAAAATTATAATATAAAAAGATTATATTAACAGTTATTATATCATTATTATAATGCCCCAAACTTTAATTCGTTTGATATAAAATATTTGTTTTGCATTAATGTAACATTAGCATATGAGCTTTGTTTTTTTTTCTCACTTGACCAGGTAACAAATATAACAATCATTAAGCTTTATTTGTTACCGACTTAAATTTGTTTGTTTAAAATCTGTACTTTTATTTATACTTCAGTACTTATTTGTATAAATTAAATTAATTATCTTAAATATCCTTTTTAAAGTAAGTTGTATTGATTAAGTGTGATTGTTGAAAATCTTTTATAACGAGAATCAAAAAAAATTCTCCGATTTTGTCTACAAAAATACTAAATTTGGATTCTTTAGTTATTTGTAAGAATATTCGAGAATGTAAATACCCTGTGTAATATCCTACTATTAAAATGGTTATTTGGTGTTTCTTAATTAGTTGCGCAGCAATTACGTTATATTTTTGACTTTTCGCGTTCGTTTAAATGTAGATTACGTCACTCGAGTTATTTTAATACAACTATTACGTATACGTGTTTTTATTTATTGAATTCTATTTTATCCTTACTTTATTTTGTATTTAATGATGAGTGATCCTTACGCGTAAAACATTTCTTTATCCTTTATTAAAAAAAAAAAAAAAAAAAAAAAAAAAAAAAAAATGTTGAAAATTTTTAACTTTTGAAGGTAATAAATTTCATGTTTGCTGCGGTATAATAAATAAAAGATTATATCTTTTATTATTCAGGGGATTAGTAAAAAAATTTTTATTTTAACAATATTTAACCTTGAATTTCTTAGCTTCATTTAAGATATTAAGATACCACTATTTAAAAACATGCATAATGATAAAATAAATCAACCCCCTTCTCCTTATTATTTTAATACTTTTTTATGAATAATAATATATATATGGATTAGGTGATTCGACTGATTCGTATTATTTATTTTCATATCACATATTATTATATAATATTTATGTTACAATAATAAAAATCCAATTTCAAAATGTGTGGGATGATACTTTTTACATATCACTTTTAATTTCATTTTAATTTTTGATTTTTTTTTTTTGATTTTTCTGACCGAAATTATTTGTTATTGTAAAAAATAATCTTTTTTTTTCCCTCACTACCGTTCAATAATATCTTTATCATCTTTTAATCTATAACTTTGGTAATTATGAAAATATAAACTTGAAACAGAACAAGTTATTTATAAGCCTTAAAAAAAACGAAAATCATCTCCTTCTAAGTAATAATGTTACCACAATATGCAAAGTTCTGTACGATAATTTAGCCGACTTAATTGTTTTTCTATTGGTACAGCTTTACTGGTATTTTTTGTTGATGTTAGCCAAAATTATATTTATAAAAATTTCCCAAAATACTAACTTGTTGGTAAACTTGTATTGTTCTCACCTGATCCTTCAATAAATTTGTAACAAATATTTGAAATTGGGAAATATATTCCTTTTTTTTAGAGATTTTTATTATCATTTCCAATTTCGTACATTCATTATTTTATTTTATTTTTTTTTTATTTATTTTTTTTTTTCTTGTACATTTTATTATTTTATTAGAGAAACCAAATATGACAATACGAATTAAAGTATTGACGATAATTAATGATAAATATATTATATATTATAAGATACAAACAACTTGTCGAATATTATCCTTATAACTTGTTATATCATCAATTTTTTAGTTAAACATATCTGAGATATATTTCATAAATATTTAAAAAATTTATTATGAATGTATATAATAATTTTTTTAAATGTATATCACATCCTAATAGTTTAAATACATTAGTTACATCGGATTTATCGGATTTTGATTATAAATAGTATTCAAAATGCATTAGAGTGAATTAGTACTGTATAATAATAATATGCCCATAATATATTTTGGTATTGCATGAATCTAATTCATATCTATTCATGAATACTACTTTTACGAAAAATGCGTAATATACGGTGCAGAACCTCTAAAATAGGAACTTAAAAAAATATTTTAAGATCCTGTGAATGGATTTTAACTATATAAAAAGAATTATCCGTTAAGATAATGACTCATTATCACGTGATACAAATATTAGTCAATCATAAATCAAGATTATTAATTACATAATATAAAAATTTACAGTCTCAACTGGATTTAACGAAGTAAACGAACCCGTGATTTCGTTATATAATTAATATACCAAACAAGTTTTGCGTTCTGGGTAATTTAGCCCAAATTTCAGAATTATAATTTCGTTAATTATAGATAATTCTGCCCAACACTATAAATTTGGCCTGGATTAGTATATAATCACATGACTGTTCGTATATTAATATTATATGGTTTATCCGAGTTCGGTGATTAAAAATAATAAAACTAAATAATACAAGCAATCTAAAAAAATGAAATGAACTTTTAGTAAACATTTGTTAAAAACCAATAGAATTAAATTATATACTTACCAAAATCCCATGTTTAAAGAAAAAAAAAAAAAGAAAAAAGAAAGTGAATGGTTAGAAAGTATTTGTTAATTAAAAAAAAAAATCAAAAAGCAGTCTTCCTTACTGAATAATGTTTTATTTTGTCATTATAATCACATTTGATGAAGGAGTGTGCATGGCTATGATTCATTTAATATGTCAGAGTAGAAAATGCTAAAAGATTCGGATTAAAAGAACTTACCTCTCATAATCTAGATCTTTTGCATATTCAAACAAGACATCCTATATTTATAGCACCCCTGTCGCTGTCTTCATTTTAAGAATAAAAATAAAAATAAAATGAATTATTATAATTATTTATAATTATAAGCAAAGTTACAAATTAAGAAGATGAAGTTTTTTGAATAATGTGATATTATTAGTGGAATTTTAGGATAATAATCTTTATATAAAAATACTTCATGATTCGTTTATTGACCTTATATTATTCATAAGGAATTATTTATGAATTTTGATTAGGTTGACTGCAGGCAAAATTACTTTTGAATCGCACTAAATTTTTTTAACAAATCAGATTATAAAATTACGTTTAACGGTTTTTCATATTCTCCAGAATTTCAAAAATAAAAAAAAATAAATTATGATTGTTCACAATAATCAATAACAATATATTCCATAATACCTTAGGTCATTTAACACAGATATATTATTATGGGTCAATGCCGATCTTGGTAGACCGTATAAAATATTGGTTGTGTATGAAAATAACATTAATTATTGCACCTACGAGATGATCGATATTCAATAACCATAATTTAAGTCTCTGATACTTTTGAAAAGAATTAAAAAGTTCAGTGAATATTTATTACATGTTTGACGTAAATATTTGATATATAATATGTACTTTATTACAAATTTACCAATTTAAATACAAGTTAAAATAATAAGAAAATAACGGTTTTAATATATACTGTACATTTGACACCATAATAGGAGTTACCCCATTTTCCATGATTAAAAACTAAAAAAAGGTATGAAATTTCAATAAAAAGAATAAAAGGAATTTCAAGTCTCAATATGTATTAGACTACTGCGAAAAGATTGCGAAAATTGAGAAAGAATTACGATCTAGGCGAGAAGGAATTAAGTAATTATTTATCATTATATATACATAATACGACTACTATACCTAAATACAATATAAACTTACCTTTATATTTATCTTGAATTTTTCTTCTTAATTCTCTATTTCTATAATTATTTATGAAAAGTCTACATTCTTTTTTAAACTTTCTTTTACATCTTCTTGAATAAATCTTTTTCTTGTATCTTAACATTAAATGACGATTATAAATAATAATACTGATGAACAGATGAATGTTTAAGTTGACAAATTTATTTCTACAGTCAACTCCATACCAACACATTCCATCAGGACTTTGCATTTGTTTATGCTTATTTTTGTAACATTTTCTTGAAAATTTTGAAAATTTTTCTAGTAGATTATCATTAACCATCACAACATCTGTAACTTTCGCAACCTTATTAACCATAATTTTCGTTGTAGTTTTCTTGAGCTCTTGTGATTTATGTTGAACTTCCTTCGAAGGTCTTTCAGATTCTACTTTTTTTAAACTTTTTTATCTTTTTTTTCCTATACCTCACTTTCCTCATTGTCCGTTTCCTTGGTTTGTCATTTGGAAGGATTTTGAAAGAAGTTATCGATCTCGTCCTATAGAAATACATGGAGTAAACATTAAAATAAATTGGCAGTTAAAACATCAGCTATTCTTCTGATTTTCACGACTTTTAGCTAACAAAATGCATTTGTACCTTTTCCTGATCTTTTACTGATTTAGATGATCCGGTAGTGAACGTACCACCAGTTATAATCTCGTTAATAGTCTGTACAGACCTATGTATGAATCTATAATCAAAGTAAGTCAGCGCATAGATATGAACTTGCTTACGCGCACAATCATCATTCCATTTCCTCACAAGTTCGCGATCAGGTCTAAGTTCCTAGAAATAGAAAATTCGAATACTTATAAATATTCCTGAATAATATGTCGTAATTTCTATCTGATTTTTAATCCCATTAGAATATCAGCCAAACTCGAAGATTGCCTGTACCTAATGAGTCTAGTGCTGGCTCGACTCGAAGACTTGAAACATCAGGCAAACTCAAAGATCACCTGTGCCCCAGCACCAGTTTGTGGCTCGACTTGAAGACTTGAATGATAGAAGAACTCAAAGATCTCTACCACGCCACTTACTCTATATTTTTAGCAAACTAATAAGCTTAATACTTTCCTTCTTATACTTATCATATAGAAATTGTGCTTTTTCACGCTTGTGACTTGACTCAATCCTAATAATACTCTCGAGAAAAGAAAGATAGCATTCTATTATTTGTTGGAATGACTTCAGCTCACATGTGTTTAGGAATCCAATGATGACGCTATTTTTTTGAAGTATTCGTGCAGTACGTTAGAGGTCATTATTTGAATTTACACCTAGAAATTCATAACTATAATGAGCGCGATATGAGTAAAGGAGATACTCATGAGAATTTTTCATGCCTTTCTACGTGTTTCTGATGTAATAAAAAATCATCAGTGTAACTACACTTGTGCGACAAAATAATTACACAATTTTTCTGTCATACAACTTGTACGGTTAGATTGTACAATTGCATAATTTTGACTTATTTGCATTTTGATAATTGAGACTATTATGAATAGACAAAGGGCATTTGTAGTTGCTTTGTAATATAAAACTAAAGCAATTATGCTTTTCATAGATCTCTATTGTAATACATTTTATCCGAGCCAAACTACCTATAAAAACGCTATACAGTATTAAGAAAATCTCTTTTTTTTATATATATATATATAATAAAGAATCAAAGGAATTCATTTCCTATAATTTTTTTTGTGAAGAGTTGCGTCATCTATTATTCATACATGTCTGAAACTAATACATCTGCAGCTCGCTCATATTAGCGGATGAAATAAAAAAGTATAAAATGACTGAACTTGTCTCGTTCTTGCAGAGATAGGACTTGGAACTTGACGAGAAGGACTTGGAAATTATTCGCAAGGAGAAAATTACTAACTGTGCCTCTCTCAAGATGACCAAGCAAGATTTTGGCATGAAGGGAATACCTGCGTCAGTTTTCGCAGACTTTGCTAAGGAAATTTAAGGAGAAAAAGTTGCAGCCCTTCTCCTCGTACAAGACCCAGAAAGACCTGAGTAAAATCCAGAAATAAGAGCTGAAGTGGAAAATATAATTTCTACACGTGAAAATGATAAAGAGATAGTTGTATCTAGGGATGGTAAAATAACCGTTAGTTATGAATCTGGTTAATTAACCAGTTAATTAACAGTTAATTAAC
>JADRCO010002723.1:0-12504 GCA_021464525.1 Rhizophagus sp. LPA8_4_AMF
GGCAATAAATCACATGATACCGGATAAATCACTTATTCGGCACTTCGAGCCGAATAACTAACGCTACCTAAAGGTAGCTTGTTATATTGGGAATCAAATTTGATCATTTGATCTCGGGCTCCTGCGGAGCCCGGGATCAACCAATCAAATTCGATTTACCCAATATAACAGTTATTCGGCACTTCGTGCCGAATAACTATTAAATATAAAGCAAAAATTTTATTGTCATATTGATCTAAACACATTTAATCCTGTTGCAACGCAACAGGCTACGGCGATGATCACCATGCGGCGATTTTTTGACATTATCAAATTTTAAAGGTAATTTCTTTGAAAATTTTTTTTCTTTTTTTTTATATCTTTTTTAAAAAAAAAATGCAATTTTTTACATTTTTTTTTAAAAAAAACTAGCATTTTGCTATATGTAAGGGGACTTCGTCTTACATAGTTATTTTTTTTTTTATATTTGTTATTTTATTACAATTATTTATTTTTGTATAATTTTATTTAATTTTTATTTTATTGCCATTCATTGTTTTTTTTCTTTCTCATATTTTATCCAGATGTTTAAAAAGAAAGAAATTAATAGAAGTTATTTTTATAAAAATACATTGGTTAATATTACTAGTTAATACATTTATTTATTCATTTCTTTGTATTTTATTATTATTTATTTTGATTCATAATACTTTTATTTTCTTAAAATTCACTCGAAAAATAAATTAATTAAAAACATGTTTATTAATTTAATTTTATTTATTAAGTGATTAAGATACAATTTTATTTACTAAGAATATTTTTAAATAAATTTTTTTTTATATGTTTATACTTTGAAGAGAATACAATTTGGTATAAATTTAAATTATTATTATTATTTTTTTTTACTATTTGTATTTTACGCGTCCTGCGCAAATTATTTTCTCTCTGATTGGCTATAATGTTTCCGTATTTACCGCTCATTTTGAGAACTAAATTTTTTTCATAAAAAAAATTAATATTTGTCATCGCTATATAATACGTTCTGGTGCATTAAACATTTATTTTGAAAAAAACCAAAATGTTTATTGCCAGCTTTTTCACAAGTAATAAATTTACTTCTTAAGTAGGTTGGTGACCTGCGCATTTCAAATTCTTATCGGAATATCGGTATAAAGGTTTTAATTAGACTTAGACGGATTATCATTATCAAATAATTTCAATCATAAAGAAGAAATATAAATATTTAGTAGTTGATGGATAGCGTAGCTTAGTACGGATACAAGAATAACTTCAATTCGTACAAATTAATTCAAGCGAAGTTTTGTTTAATAGGCAGTCATTAAGATAGTTCAGATTTTAAATAAGGTACTTAAGTATGATGTAACTACGTTTTATATGGTGTACAGTAATGTATTACTAACTTCTTTCCCGCAAGCTGGAATTTATCTAGGTTCTGTTTTTGTACTTCGTTGGGCTTGTCACATTTTCGCCTTTCAGATTTAAATAAATAAATAAAATAAATAACCTAAATCTTAAAAAACTTGAAAAAAAAAATTAGCCAGACTATATTAACCATATTTAGATAAACATTCACGACATGTGCAGCTAGCTCAAAAAATTCAATCTTAATAATCTTAATAATCTCATTTTATTATCCGGTACGTTCAATTTACCGATTTATAACATTAATATCATATTTTATTTGTATGAAACATATATATATATATAGTACATGATAAAGGAAATACAAAAAAGAAAAATATCTTGAAAATTTTAGGGGAGGTGTACGGAATTTTCTATTATAAATGAAAAGGTTTAAAAACTTGTAGTATATTCAAAAAATATTTACATGTATCTCCTGAATACTATGGCCCGTGATATATAGTACTTCTAACGCTTTAAAGA
The DNA here is from genome assembly GCA_021464525.1 of Rhizophagus sp. LPA8_4_AMF. Lineage (NCBI taxonomy): Eukaryota > Fungi > Glomeromycota > Glomeromycetes > Glomerales > Glomeraceae > Rhizophagus > Rhizophagus sp. LPA8_4_AMF. The sequence goes on from JADRCO010002723.1 coordinate 1,885, forward strand.
ACTATTTAAGAAAGCAGTATTGTCCATGTAAATATGAATTTTATGTATACTAATCACACCACTTCATAATCTAATAGAAGGTTTCTTAAGAAGTGAAGTAATTTTTTGTGGGAGTTTTTTTATTAAACTCCTCTGTTTTTTAAAATACGAATAAAAAATAATTACATTGTGTATTTAGCCTTAAAAAAATATATGTACAAACATTAAAAATTAACTTACTACAATAATTCTCATGGATTTCTATCCAAAATTATATGTAAGATAGAAGCAATCTTCGCTTCCACTTTAAAGTCTTTTTCAATTGATTTATTCGAGATAAAAGTTATGCTGCAGATAGATATAATAATGACTGTCATGGTACAAATATCCATAATTTCGTCTTGAGTTTTATAAATTAATGTTTTTTAATCAATAATATATACAATATTCACAATATTCACGCAATGAAAAAAAACAGGTTGTAAAACAATTTATTATTCCTATTTTAAAAGAAAACGAAAAGAAAGGAATAGAGTGAAATTACTTTGATTTTTTTTTATTTGTAAATGATCTACTAAATAAACAAATAAACCAAGTTACTTCTATTTTGGGTTTAAATATTCTAGAAAATAAAATAATTTTTTTTTGTTCTGTTCTTACATAATTTATAAATTGGTTATTTTAAAAAATATCTGGCCTGTCGTCTTTTTTATTTTACGGTTATTATATTTATTAATCGAAAACTAAGGTCATCAAAGGTTAATAACGTAAAATTTTAACAATATCATTAATATTGTCCTCAAAAATTGTAATATATCTATATGCGTAACACCAGTCATTTTATGCATGAATGGCTTTATTGATGGACTTTCTTGGATTCATTTTGAAAATGATATCCTATTTCTATTCTATTAAGTTTTACTAAATTAATTCAATTCAAAGGAATAATTAAATATTATTGTAGAATAAGTAAGAATTTTCTTTGTGTTAGTCTGATTTTAAATTCGTATTGAAATGTTCTCTAGATTACACAGCTATTATAAATAAAAAATTATGTATGGAAATGGACGGGATTTATAAATCCTGATTCCCGTTATAATACAAACCCGGAAATCCCGACGTTTCATTATCCTTTTTTACATTATTACTTTTTTTTCATAGAAGTAAGAATTTTGTAGTACTTGGTAATAATTAATATTTTTATAAATATGTAAAGATACTTCGCAAAAATTAATGTTTTTATTTTAAATCTTAGCATATTATTATTATTAATGTTTAGTAGTTCCTTATTCTGAGTTTATTAGTTGGAAAGATTAATTTTTTTTTTTTAAAAAAAAAATTTTGTTTTTTATTAAATAAAAATGTGATTTTTTGCATCGTAAAGATTTAAGTTTTTAATTATTTTTAAAAGATCATTTTTTAAAATTTTTGTATTCATGTCATTATAATATAATTGTCAAAGAGATATTAAGTGTTGGGGTCGGGATTTTGAATTTCGGAATTACATATTTGTCACCACTATATATAATAGAGAAAGAAAGTCTAATTTTAGACGGATTATCAGACGGGATTATCATCCAAATCTTATAAAATTAACTTCAATTCGTACACAATTAAATCAAGCGAAGTTTTATGTTTTTATATTCTTCGTTTTTGGATAACTAATCAACTTCTACTCACATATCTTTTTTTATAATAGAATACAAAATATAGAAAGTCTCAATTGTACACTAAATGTTTAAGGATAGTTACTATAGAAGTATTTTGAGAATGATTATCAATCGAATAGAATCATGCTAGGATAGCAGAATAATTGGTTTGTAACGACTAATGATGAAGTAAAATTTTGTTACAACACAGTATATTTTTGGTAATGATGATCACATGTATATATTGTCGTTGTATTATAATAAAATTTTTTTGGTAACGATGAAAGTGTATGTTTCGTTACATCCCAGTATATTGGTAATGATGATCGCATGTTTTGTTACATGTATAAATTAATTTGCAGTATGAATTTCATGTAATGACGATTTCATATATATTGTCGTTATAAATTAGTTGGTAACGATGAAAATATAAATTTCGTTACAATACAGTCTTTTTGGTATTGTTTGATAATTTAGAATACACATAAAAAATACATGCGTTACAAATTGTAACGCCAATCACTTTTGCCAAGAATAATTTCAGTTTAAATTTTTTATATTTTCAGTTTACAGGTCTAGAATCTAATCGAAGCTATTATGCACTTAACAGTAGATTATGAAATCCATTTACATGTTACGTATTTTGAAAAAAAAATATTAAGTAGACCGCCTTTCTTTGTCTTCTTTACCTTCTTTGGCATTGTTTCAACTTCGGATTTGTATACATTCTCATTTATAATGGGCTTGTTCACCAACTTAACCATCTTTAAAATATCTTTCTGTAAAAATAAACCAAGCATCATCAGTAATCTACTAGGGCTCTATAAATATTCATCAATTTGTTACCTGGAAGTCCATGAGAATTTTTATATCCAAAGCGAATTGTTCCATATCATTAAATGTATTAGGAAGTTTTAAATTCACAAATTCATCATAGAGGTAAACTGATGGAAGGGGTCAAACCATGTATCGTATATGAATTCGTCCAACTTAGAGAAAATATTTATGTTAGCTGAAAAAAATATGTAAAGTTAAGAATTTTCTACCATATCATGATACTTACTCACACACTGAATTGTATACACACGAGCTTTCTTACAAGAAACTGTTTCTAGCAGTTTTATCTTATCATCAACATCTTTGGGAGAATTCAATATTCCTATTGTCTGATGCTTCATTTTTCTTGTCTTAAGAGCCATCAAAACACCATCGATCTTGTGATTCTTTGTTTCTGCAGTGAGCATTTCCATCCTGAATCAAATAAAAGGAAATTAACAAATATAACTCAAACTTATTGGAAATTCAAAATTGACACTTACCAATTCCAATCCAACACATCTTGATGCATTCTGAAGAGCCTATTCACTATATGTATAGTTGTATATATTGCAAACCCTAATCCTAACCCTACCCCTCAAGAAATTTACCACATTTCCTATGAGTTCCCTTGCAAGCAATTCTTAAAATAGTCATTTATGGAGAAAAGGAAACAATTTTTCATTGAATGCCCTTTCGAGATCTGGTGATTTGTTGGGCTTCCAAGCATACAGAACTGTTTATCATTTATGTTAGTAATGCTTTGAAACATATAGATTTACAACAAGAAATATATATAACTACATACAAATGCATCATAATCTGTCATGTCCTTTGTGAAAAAAGGGATCAAAGCATCCTGTGACAAACAATTTTCATACAAGAGTGGGAGTGTAGACACAGACACATGAATCTTTGGGCTATAGAATCCCAGAATTCATGCCAACTTCTCCCATACTGTCTATAGTATTGATTGTTACTTCTTCTTGTTTCTTCAACTAAATAGTTAGTATAAACAAGTTCCATTGAACAGGATGGATTGAACTACTGAAATAACCTTCAAAATTTCCCAAGTTTGTTTTTCCAACACCTGGTTAAGCCATGTTTGCTGTCCTTCATTTAACTTTGTCCCTACGTATTCCTTGTCTTCAGTATCAGTCATGTCAATGATTCCATCCAATAAATTCAAATCCATGATGGTTTTCCTGATTCTAGATCTCTGGATCAGAATTGATGAACTTCAAGAAAGGTGTTCCGAATTAGAGCATTACTAATTTCCAAATTCTTAATTTCCTGGAAGATCAGATAGAAATTAGAGTATATTTTTTATGCACATAACGAAGCAAAATATAAATTACCTCAGGCAATTCGTAATCTGAAGTAGAATAGAGATCTTTAGTATCGTATGTATTTGGCCATATGATACATCATCATTACACTGTTGTGATTTGTCTTTAGTTGAATTCTCATTATTCTCAGGTATAATCAATGTGGGATGTTATTAATATAATCCTAAAAAAAGAATAGAGCCAAATTATTTGTGGCTATATTATTGGTGATTATTCAACTCTTTTTTCCATAGGGAATATCATACTTTCATACTTTTTGTCCAAATTAATCCAAAGATCCTAAAAACAGATTGTTTTCAGTGTCCGCAATTGGTTCTCTTGAGCTAAATGAATGATATGTATTAATAACAGATAACAACAATAAATGACAAACATAATGAAACTTACGTGCATTGCTTCTTCTGTGGTGAATTTTGCGGATATCTTCTCTCATGATCATTATAATCAGACTCATTTTTCAGGAACTCTAGATGAAAAGAAAAATATATCAATTTACTGTGAATGTAGGAATAGATGTAACCAAATACTTACGCAAATTTAGTTTTGTCCGATTATTGGTTCTGAATTCTCAACATTCGTCTAACCCAACAAATCTTTTTCAATCTGCTTGGTAGCTGTTTTTCGTAGTAAATGGTCTTTGGTTTCAGAAGTAGACCTCAAAAGAATTTTAATATGCTGAGTCTTCATTCAGCAAGATGTGCATGTTACGATGCCCATGGGTCAGATGCTTTTCTTCCCCACACCACACAGAGCAGGGCGTAGGTCAATTCAACATATCCCTCATTGATACTTGCTCTTGTCCTTTTGTCTACATTTTTGATGAGTATGTCAAGTTCTATACCCAACGAATTATGCGAAACCTGTACTGTTTGTTGCTGTAGGATTTTTTTTTTTTATAGAAAAATTTGTCTCAAATTTTGGTATCACCCATTCAAAACTATTACAGTACATAATCAATGTTAGCAGTGATAAAAGAATTTTTCATCATAGATATGATTAGCATTTACCACAGTATTTGTTTGAGCTTTTAATAAATTATTTTCTGTAATTCCGTTTTCTGGCGTACTAGACTAAAGAATAAAAGAACGTGAGGAAATGAAAGCGTTAGTACTTACAAAGCTGAAATAATATCGTGTAAATCCAAAGAAAACTGCAAGATTTCATACATAATAATGCAAATAATACTTTTTTGTAGGTATTTTTCAAAATCCGAAAAGAATAAGTTGTATTATTAGAATGAATTACGAAAATGATTATCAAGTAATATAAATTTCCATTGAGCCAATAAATTATCAACACGTTTGACACATTTCAGGAAACACGTGACCTCTTATTCTGTTGAACAAAGGAAAAAATGAATGGGGCTGTAAATGGAATGTCAAAATCTGACTTTGGACTCGTATTGTGGAATATACATGGGGGTGAATTAGGTCCGAAATATTTCGGCACATTACACTAATTCGGAATTACACCGGTGTAATACTATTTTCATATGAATCTTCGAACAAAAACTTGGTGCAATATATTTCACCATTACGCCGCCTTAATGCCGAATTATCTGAAATTATTACACCCCCATGTATATTGTGGAAGCAAGATTTCCCACTGTGAGCACTTCCCTACTGAGTTTAACGAAGACAATAGATCAACTGAGAAATTGGATAAGAAAAGGTTTGCAAATGGGCGAGATCATCTTAGTTTATAAGAATACTTGCTCGATATTGTGTTTGCAGATAGGTTACACATAGGTATTGCAGAGATGAACGAGATCAAATATTATCTTCCGAACTATGAATCGTTTGCGTTTATAAACTTAAAGTGAATGAATTTTTCTAATAAACATGATAGCATATTTATATTTTTGTCACAAGACACTTTTTTAATGCTATCTTTAATGTTTGATCTGTAATACAGTTGTTAACGCACTCTTTTCTATCTATACAAATAAGTTAAGCTATCACGCAAAAAATTAATCCCATGGAGAAGCTAAAATCGGCACTGGGATTGTTCTTTATCACTTTATGTTATCTAAACTGTCTTGTATCTGTTCTTCCATTTAAGATATCCAAGAAAGAATATGTGCCCTTTGGGCAGTCTCTGCTCAAGCCACATCAGCCACATCGGAAAAGAATTATAATTACCTTCCAATCACTTTACGCTAGACACGTTATTTAAGATGATAAAAATACGAAAAAGTGGTACAGGCTCCTTAAATATAAAAATAGAACATGGCTGGATGTGACGCCATTACAAGAAGATCCAAAATTCAGTCATAAGGTGTTTCCGTTTCCTCGTTAACGATGAAGATACAGTTATTATAATATTGTAGATTTATTATAGTGGAACCAATTGTTTTTTCTAAAACATTTCAAATAGAATGGGACTCGATAAGGATATTTGTTCATAGAGATATTCTTCATTGTACGCTAATGCAGTATAAACGATCTCGTTGTGTATGATCTATGGCTAGATGTCTTTGCGACCAGATTATGCATATCACTCGTTTAGTTATTTATTTGTCTTCGCTGGCCATAAATTAATGAGATTCTTATTTTACGATTCAGTGTCAAAATATATTCAAGGGATGAGCTTTCGTATCTAATTTATAGGTGCCGTCAGAATTGCCGAATTAAAATTACGGCATTGCGAAATATGGATTTTACCGTTTAGATATACGAATTACAAATTATCTACGGCATAACCAGAAAAAAATATTTACTTTCTTTGTGTAATTTTTATATTTTTGGCATTAATAATTACGGCATTACGGCAATTTAATGTATTACGGTATAAGCTTCATATGCCGATTATGCCGTAGTTAATTCTGACTGCAAGTATAATCTAATTGTTAAATTGAACCAGTACAATACATATTAGCTGTATAAGTGACATACGTGATGAACTAGAAAAGCTTTGACGATTCAGCAACAACTCGAATAATCTCTGCTGAGAACGTGAGAAAAATCTTAAAGACATGGAATTTTGATGGCAAAGGTAATTGACTCATGGTATAATGATGTAGAACCCAGTAGAAGAAACGACACATTATATGTAATAATTTAGGATAAATTGTTTAAGTACCATTACCGGTTTATGAGAAAATAACCATTTTATTAACAAGTAAATACAAGATGAATTCACTAAAGCCAAAAATGAAAAAAAAATACAGGAAAAAAAATATATATTTTACTTCTAATACTTTTGAGAAATAATTATATTAGTCATGAATTTTTTCAATTGTATGGATTTTATATATACTGTATTACCTATCTAGAAGTTCTAGCAAGGTTTCTCAAAGAAGTGAAGTAAAATTTTAATCTCCAGAGTTTTTTTCGCTACAAATAAAAAATGATTATAGTTGTGTACTTAAACAAAAACAGATGATATATGATTAAAAATTGACTTACTTTAATGGTTCATTTGAATTTTTATTTCTACATAAAGATAAATGAAAGTATCGAGTAGCTTTCGCTTCCATTTTATAGTCTTTCTCCATTGATTTATTCGTGATGAAAGTTATACCGAAAATCGAAATAATGATAGTGGTCATAGTAAACAAATCCATCATTAAAGAATATATATTTTTTAAATATTTAATATATAATTCCGTCTAAGTTTAATAAATTAGTAGATTTTTAATCAATAAATATGTGAAATATTCACGCGATGAAAAAAAAACAGTCATTTTGCTTTAAAATAACTTACGCTTGTAAACAATTTATTATAATTGTTTAAAAGAAAATGAAGAAGAAAGAGACTAGGGAAAATCCGATTGTTTATTTGTTTATACTTTATATATTTACAAATAAAAAAATTTATTTGGCAATCTATTTCTATTTTGGTTCAAATATTCTGACAAATAAAAATGAAATATTTGTAGTATTAAAAAAAAGTGAATTAATAAAAAAAAAAAAAACTTGCGAAATGAGTCAAATTACGTATTTTGAATTAATTTAAATTCAAGCTATTAATGAGAATCGCAATAACAACGTTGATTCTCATGATCATCAACGTAAAATTTTAACAATTTAACAATATCATTAATATTGCATTCGATAGCAGGACTAGCAGGTATATAAATTGCTAAAGTACCTTACCTTGTTCCTCAAAATTGGAATGTATCTATGTGCGTAACACCCCCTTTTATTTTACACATAAATGGCTTTATTGACAGTCTTTCATTTTTGAAAATCCCTTTGTTATGATTCCTATTTTTCGTTTATTGTTTAGCTAAATTAATTCGATTCAAAGGAATAAATTCTTTGTGTTCAGATTCATATTGAAATGTTCTTTGACTGAATTCTAAAATTGTACAGCTATATTATAAATAAAAAACTATGAATGGAAATGGACAAATTTATAAATCCGAATTCCGTTATAATACAAATCCGGCGATCCCGGACATTTACTAATAAGGCTCTACGCAGGGGTATTCATTAAGGTCAATACGCAAAATTAACACCTAACCTCAAATAGTTAACAAATTAATCCCCTGACTTTTTCATCATGTAGTTTTTCCATTGTTTAGTCGATTTTCTTAAATACTAACTAATATTAATTTTTTTTTCGTATTTACTAATTTTTTTCTTTCTAAAAAAACAATTGGAGAATAATTTATTCTTTCATCTCCTTTTAGGTTTAATCAAGAACATATCAAAGTAATCTGGGTTCTGGGTTGACGTGTTATGACAAATTGGCAAGTATGAAATATTTTTCCTTTTTTTCCCCATTTTTTCTCTATCTAATAAATTTTTTTATATTTGATTTTTAGACCGGTCAAGATCTGTACTTATCAAATCAACATGCTCTTTCTTTTTTTTGTGTCTTTGTTCATTACATTATTATACTTGATTTGATTAAGTTAATACTTAATACATTAAAAAAAAATTTTATTTTTTATTTAATTTTTTTTACAAGAAAAAATTTGCTTTTTCGTCTTTTTAGGTCCAGATCGGTGTTGCGGTACTGTGGTTAGGGCCGAATTTCGTATTTTTTTAATTTCTTTTACTAAAAAAAAATTTTGTTGTCTTTTTAGGCCCATATCAGCGTTGCGGTACTATGGTAAACGTCAAAATTTCATTTCTTTTCAATTTGTAAATTATTTTATAATATAATTTCTTTTACTAATTATATTTTTTACGTCTTTTTTAGGCCCAGATCGGATTTGGCGACTTGCATTTACAATTGTAAGAATTAAACATTGTATTTTTTTTTTTTCGTTTTGTTATCTTTTTTATTTAACTTGTTCAATAAAAAATTTTTCATCGCCAAAAAAATACATTGTGGTCTTTATCAAAAATGTTTATATAGCTGATAGAAAAGACGCATAAAAGTTATTTTTTACTTTCGTAATGAGCAATGTATGAAAGAAGGTTAAGAAGTCTGGTTCTATTCAAACCATACTTTACCTCATACTGTATTCCCACAAATTCAAATTTTCTTTATTCAATAACTTAGTTAATTTGGACTATAATGATAACTATTTATACCCCTTGAATAAAATCAATACAATAAAAATTATATAAAATAATCATGTCAAACATAAAATTATGCCAATCTGTCGTATCAAATAATATTTTATTTATTTATTATTAATGTATTATTATCGATAAGCGCGCACAAAGTATTAAATACATCGGCTATAGTAGAATTACATGAGATTATTGCGGATACAATCGTTATTGCTATTTCACGAATAAAAAGTTCACGAATTTTTTTTATTTAAAAAAAATAAGAGTATGAAGATTAAACAATTTATTTAGATGGTCATATAAAGAAAGAAATTTTTCGTTTAATACCTCAATTTATAAAATAAAAACGTAAAATAAATAAATTGTATCGATTTTAAGAAATTAGCTTTACATATTTTTAAATTTAACCGCAAAAAAATTTGATAAATGGAGGAAATCATGTTGTAACTAAACATAATTTAGAAAGTGACCCTGCCAAAGGAAAATTATTTCCAAAGGTTTTTAGTCGTATTTCATTAATAATCTACATAGAATATCTATACTCATATTTATTTTATAATTATACTAATTTTATTCATAAAAAAGATTTTCGAAGATGCGTTGGAATAATATTTGATGCAGCTGAATTGTTAAGATGATGTAGCTAAGTATATCAACAATTATTTGTACCCATTTCGATAAGTTCAGAGCAAAAGAAAGAGAAAAACATAGAAAGACTGAGGAACGAAAGTGAATCAATTGCTGACATAATAAATAATGTGAATATTATACATGTAAATAATGCTTCTCTTCTTAACTATAAAAGAGCTAGTGAAGATTCCAGAAAAAGAATTCCGGGTCATTAAAGTTATATCGAAATGAAGAAAAGATTAAGAAAACAAATTAAAGATTATGAACTCTTAAACAGAAGTTCAATCATAATAATAGAAAATATACGTTTAAATATTCCAAATATAAGAACTGCGTTAGTTAAACTCTGTACGTTAGTTCGGGAATGAAGAACTAATTATGATGAAAATTCCGAGTCTAATGAAAATTCCGAGTCTAGTGAAACAAGTGATATTAACGTGTCTGGCCAATATGAATCAAGTGAAGTGAAAGATCTCTTTATAACAGTAATAAATGGAGAAACAAGATTGCTTTTTTGCTTTTCAATAAGTTACGGGAGGATCACAACCTTTTAGTAAAAATAGATCTTCAATTTCGTGTGATTCCTCGACATCGTTTAAAATGCCATAAAGAATTTAACATTGTAGCGAAATTTTGCTAAAGTCACTTAAAATGTTAATTAAGTCAATATTTATTTACTGAAACAAATTTAATTATATTTTAAAATACTTTGCACTTTATACACTT
>JADRCO010002724.1:0-12501 GCA_021464525.1 Rhizophagus sp. LPA8_4_AMF
ATTGAAAAATTATATTGGAAAAAATTTTTTTTTGATATATTACCAATGAAATTACTAAAATTTTGGGTCTAACCCGGGTTATTCGAATTAAATATACTCGGGTCGGGTTAAAATCGGATCATTTCTATTTTTGCCGGGTCGAGTCGGATATATTCTCCAAACCCGACCGAATCCGACCCGGTAGGAGCACTAATTTATAAGAATTACAAAGAAAATTCTATATAGTAGAATATTAAATATTTTGTAAATTACTCAATAAGAGAAGATTTGCGTAATCCAATCAAATAACCCAAAAAAATAATAGCGGATGGATAAGTCTACACGAGAATAAATAAACAACAAAAAAAAGTTGAAAGAAGTGATATCAATTTTAATAAAAAAATAATATTTCGAAAAAGGAGTGAACGAATATTATGCGATATTAAATTTGTTAGAAGACTCACCAAATGACAAAATGTAAAGATTATTAGATACTGTATATGATTTAGATGCTTTAGAACCGAAATATATATGGATATGCGGGTATAAATGTATAATAGAGTAACAATAAAATTAATATGAAATGGAAGAACAAGAAATGTCAATAAATAAAAATATTTACTCAAGACTGCTTAGGATTTAATTGAAATTACTGGTTAATCAATATTGAAATGTGACGTGTGTGTAAAATTTCTCCCGTGTAAAAAATGTATTGCACATCCCCACTTCGACCAGTAAATGAATGATCACTTAGAGTGTATTGCATCAATAAATGAGTTTAAGGGATGAGTCAAAACGAAACACTAGTTTCATTTTATAATATAAAGGGTATGCATCTATTTAAAAATTATACAAATGATAATATGATATAACTTATTGGAATTTATTAATGTTTTTAATTTATATTAAATATAAAATTTAATAAACTTCAATTTTAAAATTTTAAATTTTTCCATCTGGTAAAATCTATTGTTATAAACTTGAATCAAGTACTTGTTGATCAATCCAGCAAGTCAGTTAACGTATGTTAAAATTTAAAATTATAGAAAAAATGAAAAACATTAATAAAATATAACGAAAACTATAATATAAGAAAAATATTGTAATATAAAATAAAGTAAATAGAATAAAATAAAAAATGTAAATAATATCAAAAATATAAGATAAATAATTTGAAATAAAAATAAAATAAATTATACCCATTATATAAAATGCTACATAAGTAATAAAAAAAATCGTATATTAGAAATAATATTTAATAAAAAAATATAGTTCATTATAAAGAATTTTAATTACCCGAGTTAATTAAATATTCATCAATATCATCAATATCAACATTTTTTGTTTCTAAAACAATATATTTGATTTTTGTAAAATCAAATTAATTATAAACTTTTTATAATGATATAAATAATTTTTCTTACCTCTTTTAATGGCATTTTTGAATATTATTGCTATAATAAAACTAACATAATATAGTTTAATATCTATTCTAAATGACTTATCATAATCATCATCATCACCACCACCGTCATTATTATGAATAGTTGCTAATAAATGTGATATAAAAATAATAAAATAAAGAATAAAATTAAGGTTCTCATGCTTGTCACATAAACAACATCTATTACACTTTACAAATCCATTATCGTCCATTACTATCATAAAATAATTTGATTTTGGTGCTTTAGTAACACCATAGAAATAGTTTGGTGCCTGAAAGAAAAAAAAATTTAACAATTGTTAATATAGGATTTATAAAATTTTATATTATAAAAAAATACATACATTTTTTAAATATTTTGTAATATTTTGTGACTTATGAAAGCATTTTAAAATAACTGGAAAATTTTTATTATTTCTTTTCCATTGATTATTTTTAGAATCCCAATTACTTATTTGTCCATTTTTCCATATTGCTCTATAAGTAATTTCAAATTCTTCTTCAATCAAATATTCAACATTTTTAAACATTTTATATTCAATCCATTCTTTAAGTTTGTCACATTTATCAGCTTTAAGTTGTGTACTTAGAATAAATTCATCAAGGCTACAATTTCCACTAGTCCAATTTTTGAAATCTTGCCGAAAATGTTTAGCATTACAAAATTGACACCAGTCGTTATCAGTATTAAACAGTTTACATTCATTACATGAACCATAATATTCATAGTAGTAAATCTTGCTGTTATCCAATACTATCATAAAGTTGTTTGTATCTAAGTCTTTAGTAATACCATAGCAATATATATTATGGGCATATGACTCAATCTAAAGGAAAAAAAAAATGATTATTTTAAATTTGAATTTTTATTATTAAATATTATTAAAAAAGTATCTTACTTCATTTGAAATTGTTTCAATATCCAAGCACTTTAAAGCAACTGAATAAGGATTATTAAACCTTTTCCATTGATTATTTTCAAAATCCCAACTTTCTATATATCCATCTTTCCAAGTCGCTTCATAGGTAATTCCAAAACTATTATTATCAGAATCTCTAACTTTTTTAAATCTATTATATTCAATCCATTCTAAAACATTCTCGTAAGTACTAGCTTCAAGTTGTATAGTTTGAATAAGTTTATCAATAAGATGATTTCCACTAGTCCAATTCTTGAAATTTTGTTGAAAGTGTTTAGAATTGCATGGTTGACACCATCCTTTAAGACCAGTATTAATCTGCTTACATTCTTTGCATAAACCATTTCTTTTATAACGTTTTTTTAAATTTTTATTTAATATTAATGTATTAATTAAATTTCTTTGTCCATCGTTCAAAAATCTGTGGTTAAAATCTTTTATTTCCTCAAAAATTTCATCACTAAATTTAATTTCTTGATTTGAACAATGTAATTGAAATAAGGATTTATTAATAAGTAAATTAAAAATATTATGTAATAATACAGTATTTGTTAAAGTTCAATAGTACCTTCAGAATTAATATGAAGTTTGGCAAAATCCATTATAGCAAATTCTTAAATTAAAAGATTCAATTAAATATTATTTTGATAATTTTATTAATTAAAATATAAATTTTAATTATACCTTCTATTTCTGGAATTTTAGGAATATTTTTAAAATCCAAAAGTCTACTCGTATAAATTGCTTGAGGATGGGTTGTATATGAAAGCATGCCAGTAGATAATGATGAATTTGTATATTTTCCATATTTATATTCATTCTTAAGTAACTTATATAGTTCTTTTGCTTTAGGCCTCTTTAAGGGATCTGCATCCCAACACTGTTTAATTATATCTAAAATTTCTCGAGGAATTTTGTAATCCAACTCAGGTCTTAACCCTTGAATAATTTTAATAGCTAATAATTCATCATGTGCTGCATCATGATAAGGAGGTATTCCTGTACAGACTTCATAGGCAATAATTCCATAACTATATATATCACTTGCTTGGGTATATTTCCCTCCTCTTAAAACTTCAGGAGCTAAATAAGGTAATACTCCATATGTTTTTCTATTACCAGGAATTACATTCGCTGGCTGACATAATCCCACGTCAGTAATTTCAGTGTAGGGAGACTGAAAAATATTACCACAATGAAGATTACGGTGAATTGCTCTATTTTCATGAATAAATTCGAGGCATTCTATGATCTTAAATAAAATTTTTTGCTTTTCATACCATTCGAATGAGTTAAAACTATTATTCAAATCTTGTCTTAAATTATGAAATTTTATATAATCCATTACCATCATAAAATTATTTGATTTTGGGTCTCTTGTAAAACCATAAAAGCGATTTATTTTGTATGAATTAATCAATAGAGTATATGGTTCAATCTGAAGAAAATATTATAATTAATAAAAAGTTAAACATTATAAATAGAAAACTGAAAATGGCTTACATCTTGTAAGAATTTAATTGTAATATTTTGTGAATCATGTAAGCATTTTAAAACGACTGAGATGTTTTTAATCGATCTTTCCCATTGATTATTTTCAAGATCCAATCTTCTTTTCTCTATTGGACCATCTTTCCAAATTGCTTTATATGTAGTTCCAAATCCTCCCTCGGCCAAAAATTCAACATTTTCAAACCTATCGTATTCAATCCACTCTAAAGTTTCACTAATTCTTACATGTTTTGATTGGAAATTTTGAATAAACTCATCAAGATTGTGATTTCCACTAGTCCAATTCTTAAAATTTTGTTGAGAATGTATAATATCACATGATCGACACAATGTAGTTATATAACCAATTTTAAAGTTACATTCTTTGCACAAAAATTCACATTCATGAGAATATTTTAACTTGATTTTTACACAACGATTACATTTTTCGCAACGAAAGTAATCAATTCCTAAACCTTTTCCAATATGACAAACTTTACAATTATCACAATGATAGATACGTTTATCTGGGTAATCATCCCACAATTTACATTTACCACAATAATATCTGGCTAGTTTTCTTTTGCACTTATTACAGTATTTATTGACTGGTTGAATAGTTTGACAATACATACACATCATATTTTTGGTTGAATACCTATATAATTTAATTTTAATTAATTACTGAATATACGTTAAATTTGCGCGGTTATTTATAAAATAGTTTACAAACCCATTAATTTGATGATCACTAGCATCATCGTGACATATTTTACAAGTGTACCATTGATTACAACAATCCGCTTGCAATTTTGCTCCTCGAAGATAATGCTTGCATCCTAATGTTCGAAACTTTACGTTCTATAATTAATTATTTAATATTTGTTAGATTAAACTAAACAAAATCATTTATGACCAACTAATTTAAATAAAAAGTCTCACGTAGGTCGGTTTGAGATCCTTCTCAGTTGGTTCAGTTATCAATTTCTATTTAAAAAATGGAAAATTATATTTAATAATGGAAGTAATAATTATAAAGAATAACATTTGAAATTGTAAATTAACCTGAAGTGGTTGAAATAATTTTCGTTTATCACTCATTATAAACTCGTTATTTTGTTCTTTTTCGATCTCTTATCAAACGTTGCACAAAAAATCGTTATTAATTGAAAATATTTAATTAGAAAAGCGAATAAAATTGAAATTAAATATATATAATAATAAAAAATAAATCAGTCATTTGATCTATTTTATATTTTGAAATATACGAAAAAAAATAGAAAAAAAATTATGAAATACGAAATGTTAGTTAAAACGTTGGCTTTATATATATATATATGTTTCTTAAAAAATTCTCACGCTAAATTTCTTATCATCATCTAAACCGGTTTAATATTGCATAAAACTTTGATTGACATGATTGACATGTAAAATAACTTAATTTAGACTGCCTTTTTTTTTTAAAAAAATCCATTTACAGCTATATTAAGTATTTTAATCATTTAATGTAATTTTAATTCAGAATTAATCCGGTTTTCCTTTATTAAAACCGGTTTTACCATCGTTTTATTTACGTTAAAAATTAATCACCGTAGAGGTCACCCGCAACATTACCTGCATGATTATTCAATCATTGCCAACTATGTGATTTACAAAAAGTAAAATAATAATTCATTTCCGAGTTCGTTAGTAAAACATAAACTAACAAATTATCAAAAAAATAAAAGTTCAAAACTTGGCGTGCTGACGCCGCCAAAAATAAAATAAAAATGTTTGACTGCGTAAAAACGCAGTAAATAAAAATAAATTCCGAATTCCTGCTTTTATAAGAAAATTAATTAGAAAAACGAAAAGAACCAATAAAATAGAAAGTTATTAAAATAACATAATAAGCATGATCACTCCTTGAATTATTAATGAAATATAGCATAAGATTATCCTGACCACTTCCGAAGTAAAAATCAATAAAATTAAATTTTTCCAAAATAATATTTTCATAGATAAACCAATAAAATTTTAAATAAAAAAAATATATTCACAAGAATAGTTTTACGTAATTACGGACGCAGTAATTTAACATACTTAGAAATTTTTAACACTAAAAATAATTATAAAACTACGCCACACTAAATAATAATACTCTTATATGTCACTCATTGATAACCGTATTAATAGAATTAACTGAATTTTCACTCTAAACCAAAATTAAACATTGTCGTTTTAGATGTTTATTTGTTTAGGTACACACTATTACAAAAATACATAAAATAATCTTTCAGGAATGCTTGAAATTTATACAATTTGGGAAACGTCAACCACAAATATAAAAATAACTTCTGATTAAAATATGAAAAATATTTTTGTACTCATATCGCCCTCGATGTTTGTTAATTGTTGACAAATTTAAAAATTAATCATAAATTCGGTGTGGTCAGTCATGAACTCATAATTTTATTTAGTACAATTTGAGCATTTATTTTTTCTATCGCCAAATGTAGGGTTAATGTACTCCGAATTAATAATGATACAATACGTACCATTTGCATGTATACTATATTTTGAAAATTACAATATATCACGTGCGTTATCCGTTATACAATATAAGCTAAATTTACTTTTTTTCAATGAAAGTTCTGTACAATTTTCACTGCTTGCTGAAAAGTCTTGTATATTTCTTGCAAAATACAGTATAAATTACGCCATGATATACTTTATTTTGATAGTTATACCTAATTTAAACTTATTTAAATGATTTGTGTGTATATGCACGCAACGATACATGAAGAACAAAATGAAAATAAAAAAAGAAACGATTTACCACCAAAACTTATTTTGATTATTATACATGATACATTTAGCCTACAAGGCGTAACGCCGTAACATGTACTACATACAATATGATCGTCACAAGAGCGAATTCTACGTAATACTTCTGTTATGCATGCATGTAACGATGTACATTGTTTATAAACACACACTATAAAGCAATTCGTATATTTATACCACATATTTTGCTATACAAATTTGCAACACGAATTCGCTATGAACAATTATCAAGAAATTAAAAAACAAATATTTTATGGCTCCATTTTTGAATCCATCATTTTCGGGAATGGGATTAAACACCATATTATTAAAAGAAAAGCTAATGAGATATCAAACTTTTCAAAATTTATCATTTGGAATACTGTGTTCTTTTCGTTCTTTTCAATTGCTTCAGCATCAGTTGCATCATTCGTTGACAGAAATTATGTATCACAAGCAGATTTGTATGATGCAATTCTTAACACATTTTTTCCAATCTTTTTTGTGATTTTTCTTAATGTATCAGGAAAATCTGGATCCATCAAAAATGTAATATTACCATTATTAGATGATGTATTATATAATATGATCACTTGGATGATTCCACTGATAGTTTCTTTTGCCTATGATGACTTAATGAGCATAAAGATATTTTCAATCATAAATATGTGTTTACACGTGATTTGTGCAGTATTTGCAATAATTAGAGGGAAAAAAGTTGGTGATTATGATGAGAGTAGTGAATTTATATTAGTTTATTTATTTTTGATATTTTTTCCAGTTCTAGTTATTCCAATATTCTGGATTATTATCATCACAAATGAGCATACTCTTGATTTAATTTCTATGATATTTGTTACATTATTTGGAATATGCTTAGTTGCTTTTATACTATCTATAGCGATAATAATTTTGTTTAGAATACGCTTACATGATGATAATACTATGATAGATAAAATACTATATCCATTATTTATTATATGTTTTTATGCTCCAAATATTCTTCAAACATTATTGATTGCATTAAGTCGGCCAATTAATTTTTACTTTGTTAAAGCATGCGTGTTTATACTGGTTCTATCATTAACAAGAAATGTGTCCTACTATGCTGATAAGGTGCCTAATGACTTTCTGGCTACTTCAACAACAATGACTCAATGTGCAATCAGGTTATTTATAAAAAAAAATATAGATAATATCCTTAAGGGGCCACAAATATCAATGGAAGAAATGCACGAAATACAGAAAACAATGCAGGCAAAAATTGACGAGATGCAGACAACAATGCAGACAACAACTGATATGCAAAAAACAATGCAGATGAAAATTGATGAAATTCAGAAGACAATGAACGAAAATAATAACATAAATAGATGAAATAAAAAAAACGTTCAACCAAAGCAAGAATGATAATGCGGAAGCTTAACTATCCTATTAAAAATTTACAATTTCTCTTTAAATTTTCTGCATTTATTCATTAATATGTGATTACAAGCCTTAAAATAAATTGATTTACTGATTTTCATACGTTATCTAAATAAAAAATAATTTTTTATGCAGGCCAGAATTATAGTGTTGACCAACCTTAATCCGAAATAATTTATCATTTGTCATTTGAATCAAGTACATTTGCCTCATCAGAGTTAAATTTTTGGATTTTAAATAACTTTATGATGTTAGAGAATATTACAGTAGATTGCCTCGTAAAGTATAACCAAGTCATGTGGTCATACGATCGAGCGTATTTGATTTTCGCAAGACATTAATCGAAGCTACATCGGTATTCTGTAAATTAAATAATTAAATCAAATAAAGTATGTTAAATGATAAACAATTATGTAGTACTGTATAATTATAAAAAAAGATTAATATAATACAGAGAAACGTGCAATCATTCTATATTTTAATTACTTAATCTATCTAATTTCATTTCTGTGCTATTCTAAGGTTAATAATAAAAAATATCAGCATCTTACTGTACATCATCACATATATAACTCAATAAATGTATATTTAATAGAAAATATTTTATAAAATATGTATGATATTATCATTAAACAAAAGCATAGAAATGGTAGGCCATTTAAGAGTAAATAATCGCTAATTTCTACATTAACCGTTAACGAATTCAAAAATATACTAAATTATATCTTCAATTACGAAAGTAATTTGTATAATATTGTACATGGATCACAGTCAAAAATTGATGAAATTCTAATGCTTCTACTATTGGTTTAGGTATATTGTTACTAATAAAGTAATGGAATATCTTGAAGCGTACTATTATTAGCAAATTTAATATGAATAAATAATTTTTCAATATATCACTTTATTCACTTTGACATATGGATAAATAAAAAAATACTAAAAATTTGTGATTCATGAAACAATAATTGTTTATACGATTATTATTTCTACAGTGCCTGGCTCATATTTTGTAATTCAAAGACATAATAACATTTACAGTCTCACGTTGAAGCAAAATGTGCTATAGGTGCAGTTTATTTGTTGCATAACATTATGAAATAATACAAAATATAATAAATTATTTATACTTGAAAGGTCTTGATGTATAATTTTAACACATTTTTACTTAGCATCCAAAAATATTTAATCCATCAAAATCAAAATGCAATAAGGATATTCACGCCAACAAGGATCAGATTACTATAAGCTTAATAAATTCAGAGAATTAACAAGTTACGTAAAACCCGTTAATACTTCCATTACTATTCTTAATGGTGAAAAAGAACAACCTATTCAAAATGCAAACAGTAAATTCTTTACGAAAATAAGTATATAAATTCGTAGTATGATTATTTAAGATTATTTTTTTGTTATAGTCTTAAATTTATTTTGTTAAATAGAATGTTAGAAAATACTTAGAAAGTAACTTTTAGTATATTTGATTCTATTGATCCTGAAAACAATATAAACGTATTAAATAAATAAACCTATCAAATTAACTTAAATTTTGAATGTGAATATAAAATCATAGATTATTTCATATAATTTCATTCTTTTATTTTTTCTTTGGTATTTATTACAAACAAAGATGGATTTTTTTTTAGTTTATTCCGAGTTTTCTTCACTTATTATAGTGTAAATTATAAATGAACATTTCAGTTATATTTTTACATATACAGTATAATGAATTGTAAGACTTCATTTTCGATTTGTATCTTTTAAATATTAAAAAAAAAAATAATTTAAAATATAGTTTATTTTAATGACAACACATATTTTATAAACTGCGTGTATATATAAAGTGATTGTATACTATATAATTAATGTTATTTTTCTTATTACAAAAAGGTAGAAAAATTGAAATGGTTTGATAGACAAGAAAAGTATAAAAAATCTTTTCGAATGTTTTAAATAAATTAAACAACTTACGAATATTTTACTAAAAAGTTGTCAACAAAATAAGCTTCTGACTACTACTTCATTCACATGATGTAAATTCTGATCCGGTTCATACCAATAAGCATATGAAATTATGGAGAATCTTAAGTGATGAAACTAAAAGACTATAATCTCCGCCATATAAACTATTTTGGTCTACTTTATCAACCAGTTGCTATGATACTTTCAAAATGTTATTTGTTGAAATTCTCCAAAGTTAAAATAAATGGATGTAACAAACTTTTAGTAACATTATTAACATTATAGTAATCCAAGTACTTTTAATTATATAACATTATTTTTCATTACAAGACTAAATTTCCAGTATGAATAAAATATATCAAATAAATAAGCAAGTAAATAAAATACTAAATGAGTAAATTAATAAAAAATCATTGTTCCTTATTTGAATTCTTTCTTGAATTCTATTAAAAATAACATTGACAGCATCTTCCATCCAACATAACTTCATGAATTTGGGACTTCAATCATATTATATCCAACATCATATACTTCAGCAATTTCCACAAGTTGCAACTTCTCCAGCACCAATTTTATCATTGGACATTTAATTATTTATGGATGGTTTAAGCGATTCAAAAAGTCCAAAGGTACTACAATTTTTGAACGAATTTCTTTAATCATTGAATCAGAAAGTACTGCTGGAGAAAAGAAAGTTTTCTTCATAAAGTCAAGGGTATTGATCATTAAATACGGAAATAACGTAAGTATATATAAATAGTAATTAAAACAGAAATGATACATATTTTATATAGTAATAGGATTGTGGTAACTGCTGATGCAAGTAATTAAAGTAATGATTATCTTGAAGATATTGTTAAGTAATTCCTCCGGCCGACTAGTGAAAACATAATCTATCAATTTAATAATTTAATACACTCTAATAGCAAAATCTAGACGTACAGTATATTTTATAAACAGTAATAATTACTCAACAAGGATAGGTTTCTCTTTACTAGTTTCTCAATAGTTTCATCAGTTTCAAAAGATATTTCATTGGTCAAATCCTTTAATTTCTATACTTGAATTTTCGTACTAATCCCATTTCATATATAAACTATAACATTTTTTTAAAATAAATAAAACTTTGAATTAACTTCATTTTTATTAACATTTACTAACCTTAGAAAAACATTCATAACTTTTATTTGAAAATCAATGAGGAAAATTATCCCAGGGTCAAGCAGTAAGAAATGCTTCATGAATTAATAGATAACCCTATTAAAAAAAAAAATGACAATTTAAAACAGAATTTCTCCATTTGTTTGGTAGGAGGATAACATAACCTCAATTTTAATATTATCACTAGAATCAACAAAAATAGTTTCTTTAATAGCTGTATGATATTGATCTAAGTTGTAAATGATTTATTGATAAATTATTTAAATAAAAATGAACATTTCTTTGTCTATAATTTTTTGGAATATTTTCATAACAAAATCCTAAAACAAATGTTTGTTGATTAACATGTCATATTCATTTAAAATTAAAAACTAGTAATAAGGTCTTCGTATAGTAAGTATATTTAAGACCATAGTAAATCTTCACTTATTAGCTCATGAGAGTTCACGTATATATCAGTCCATAGAGTAGGTGGTCTTTATTAAAAATTTGTAGTATATAGCGACTTAGGATACTTTGCTTGTGCTTTTTCATATTTCAGTCTCTATAAAAAACTTGATTTGTTGTTTATATTCTGTAATTTTCATTTGTTAATCCTGCACCCGTGATACTATTTCAGTCACATTTGGGTCGCCTATTGTTGTCATACTGACGTACCAATGTACCGTGTTTACAAAAAAAATATTATTTTTGCGAAAAAAGTAAAAAAGTTCGAAGAACTATAAAAATAATTACTGGTTTAACCGGTTTATTAGTTTTATTAGTAAATATTATAAAAAATATATATATTAATAAACACTTAAAGCACAAAAAATGTAATTGAGTAAAAAAACTAAAAAAACGCGAAAATAAATCTTAGGTGACAAAACACGTAATTAAATATAGCAAGATTACTGCTCCGATCAAACCATATAACTGAAAAATTAAAATTAAATGACTCATCTCTTTATATAAATAACACATGAGAATTTTTATGCAATCATTTTTTTTCACGTTTTTTCGCGTTTGAAGTCCTATAACATACATATCAAGCCACTGATCAAGAAGTGTCTATTTTATTATTAATCACAATATATTTAGAAAGGTTTATAAGGGATATATCTCCTCAAAAAAATTATTTACTTCTTTTAGCTTATCACTTTTATTGTGAAAAGGCTACTTCATAATTTTTATGTACAAAAACTTCTGTTCATTATTTCGTTATGGATTATTTTAACGATATATATATAGATTATTACAAATATCAACTTGCTTAAGATTAGGGATGTTAAGTGGTCTATTCCAAACTGGTTTTAAACGGGTTTATGCTCAAAT
>JADRCO010002725.1:0-12497 GCA_021464525.1 Rhizophagus sp. LPA8_4_AMF
CAAAAATAAAATAAAACCTCACCCAAAGGGCGAACAAAAAGAAAATTAAAAATTAAAATTAAAATTAACTTGGATCACATATACCGTAAAATCCAATGGTTTCATATTAAAGTAAATACTATATAATAATCCCTCTTTATTTTTCAACAAATTTTGATCATTATTAACTATTATTCTTCTTTTATTCGGATCATAACTTCGCATTTTTCGTTTCTTATTATTACTAATTCCAAATTTCTTTTCCTTCTTCAATTGTGATTCACAACGAGATCGCCAAATAGCAGCAGTTTCATCATAAATAAAATTAAGAAACTTGACGGCAAATCCAATACTATCCTCTTGTTTGATCTTTAAATTCAAGTTCATATGACTATATAAATATGACGGAAATAATCCCTTAATAAGATCTATAAAGGTTAAATTATTTTTGTCTATTACTAATTTATTAAATGATTCATTCTTAATTTCATTATAAAATTGTAACCAACTGATCGAATAATTCTCATTATCATTAATTAAATCAAACAAAAATTGAAACGCTTTTTGTTTAATTTCCAGAAGCTTCTTTCGATGTGTTCTACATAACCACACATGATTAAATGTCTCCTTTTTTCGTTCACATCTTGGGCATTTCCAATTTTTAATTAACATATAAAATGAATTCTTGCAATGTTCAACGGTCGGAATTTCTTCAATAAGTCGTTGTATTTTTTTCCGTCGTCGACGAGAAGTCCAAAAACTTGTTGTCAACAAGTTTTCTTGTTCCTTAAGATATTCAAAAGTTATTCTCCAAATATTACCTCCTTTACGATATTTTAAATTTCGATTTAAATTTAAAAAGGATTCAAAATTTTTAATTTCCGTATATTCCGATATAAATTTACGAAGTTTTTTTTCAATTAATATATTGTTCCATTCTAAAATATATGGAAATTTTACTATTCCGCTATAATTGATATTAATCAAATATAATCTATTCGAATCTTCATATTTTTGTTTGATAGATTTATCTAATTCATTATGATAAATGTCGTCTGCATGAGCTTTAACTTTAACAACCGTTGGTAATTTAAATTCCTTTTCTGAAATCAGTTGTCTAATTATTGCCCAGAGAAAAATATTATTAGTTTCTTTCATCATATTGCGTACCGTTGTCTTATTTCCTTGAATTAATATTTCTTTAAATCGATTAATAACAATTTCACTATCTGTATATATGAATACATTAGATACGCTAAAACTTATTAATAACGCCAGAAAAAATATAAAAGTTTCAGCTTTCAAGGGTGAAATCCAATTTTCAATTTCCACATATATCTCATCGATCAATATAAAATTTTCGTCTAAAATACGCAATCCTGAAATTCCTTTAATATTTTCTGTTGCATTTCCAACAACTGATCCATCTATATAAACATGAAGATCCTTTTGTTGAGTATTCAAATATAACATTTTCCGATGCATTGATCGTAATTTTTCTAAATTGTAACTATTTAATTCTTTTATAACATATTTCTCAAAAATATCAATATAACCATTATCAATAATTTTTAATCTAACGTCATCTCCTTGATATAAATATGGATTTCGATAAAATTTTTCATCTTCAATTAAATAATTTTCCAAATGCAACTGTATATAATCTGGTAGTATATACGCATTATTTAATTGAATCGAAATAATTTGCGATGTGTTTCGCTTTTCTAAATAAAATACTTTATCAGAATTATTAGCAATCAAACAGCTAGGTTTGTTATATAAAGGCTTATTTTTTAACATATGTTTTTCATTCAAAACACATCCATTACATTTTTTCAATACTATACAATTATCAGTCTGATTATTTATCATAACGAAATGTTCAATAATTGTCCAATCATTTTCGATATTAAATTTTTTCCCATATATTATTTGATTTTCTTTAATCGTAACAATGAAATATCTAAGTAATAACGGATTATCCTTTACTTTATCGAACGTAAATCCTTTAAGATTTCTAATAAAATTATTTGAAACTTTATCGTAAAGTTCCTTTTTGATATTTCAGTTTAACGTAATATTTTCAATAATTTCCTCTTCTAATTTATTCCACGATTTTTCTAACTTTATTCGATTACGAGTTAACGTTGTAGTAAAATTTTTCTGAAACAATTCTTTGAAAGTCAACATCATTTTCCCATTTAACGAAGTAATTTGATCCAAAAATAATAAATTCAACCTCTTTAATTCTTTAAAATTTTAAAATAATTTTTTCGATAGATAATATCTTTAATTAAAATATCTCCTCCTATAATTTTAAATTTATTATTTTCTATAAAATTAAAATTTTCTTTAATACTAAAATTATGATCTCGCATAAGTCTAATATTATCCAATATAAAGGAATTTTTTAAATAACTAAAGAGTTTCTTATAATTCGTTATATCTTCCGTAGTTAAGCAAATCAACGGGTTGTTTGGTAAAAGTAATTCTTCTTGAATGTTTAACAATCTTATTACCATAATTTTACCAAGCTCATTTCTATCATTTATTTGAATGACAAAATTGGTGATTTTGGCTTGAATCTGATTATCTACAATTGTTTTAATATTATAAATTTCCTTCATATGTATTATCGCGTTTGGCGCAGTTTTGGCTAAACCTAATTTGTGTTTATATAAACTCTAAACGGAATTATTAATTCATCCGCTTCTTTTTTGGTTAAGACTACTAATTGAGCTCTATATTCGATCTTTGGAATTATTAAAACATTAAAAATATAACTCATCTGTTTGTCGGTTAAACGTTTTCTAGCGATAAAAGAATCGCAACAATTTTTAACTTCTTCTTTAATCTGTGCTATAATATGTTGTTTTCTATTGTAAGCGTTAAACCAAACTCCTAAAATACGAATTGCAGCAAATTTTGTCGCTGGTACAATATTAATATTATTATTACCAAATTTCAAATTTACTACTTGTGATATTTCTACGCCTCTTTTAACTCGTAATAACAGTTCCGATTTTGTCTTATTAATTTTAATATCATTTAGATTATAAAATGACTCGGCTATATCTAATATTTTTTCAAGATTTTCTAAATTTTCAGCTATAAAATTTGTGTCGTCCATATATGAAAGACCAGGGAAATTAAAATTAACATCATATTTAACGTCTTCATATAAATTCAAGACACGCTTTCCGTCAATATTATATCCTAAATTTGAGTTTCTAATTTTCGTTAACAAAGGATCATAATAAATGATCCACAAAAGTGGAGAAATAATTTCTCCTTGATCGATACCACATTGCATATCATATTCATCAGTAAGCCCTCCTGGCGTGAAAACACGATTTTTTCTTTCCAAGAATATATCTGTCAAAAGAGTAATCAAATTATCAGGAATTTTAATTCTTTTTAACACTTTCTTAAGCATAACAATATTGATTCGATCATATGCCTTCGACATATCCAATGCTAAGATCCATAATTCTTTATCTCTCTCATTAGCGTGTTGGATTATCTCGTTGATTATTCTCAATGGTTTGAAGGTTGATTTCAACGGAAGTCCTGCATATTGGAAGCCTTTAAGTATGGCGTGATCCTTTATAACTTTTGATAACCGATTAGTTATGATCTTCATCATGATTTTCCTTGAAATTTCTAGAAGTGTTATTGGTCTAGTGTTTTCTAAGCGATATCCCCATGGCTTCGGTTTTGGTATGGGGTAAATATTCACTTTTTTCCAATCTCCAGGAATATCTTGATTCACAAAAATATTATTAATTAAATTGATTAATAATTTATTATATTCGTCAGGAGCTTTTTTGATATCTTCATATGATATATTTGTAGGGCCAGTAGCTTTCCCTATTGGTAACTGATCAATAAGTTCGATCCATTCTTCATTCATAATTGGAGATAATATATCTTTATATATCGATTCATCAATCGCATCTATCGGATTATATTCATCTATCCAAGCGTCATCGATTGTTACTTCTCTATTTTGTGAACTGGCAAAGTCTCGGAAATGATTGATTGTTAATTGTTTAATATGGTTCTCATCAGTAACTAAAATTTCCTCTTTATTTTCATCTTCAATAATCAATCTATCTATATATATTTTTCTAATTTCTTTTTCCGTTATGCTGTCTATCATTCTCCGTTGATTCGTAGTTAAATCTTCACAACGTCTTTCTACAGCTTCTTTAATTCTTTCATTTTTAATGCGTGCGTATTCTAAATTCAATTTCAAATATAAATTATCGTAAATCAAATTTAATTCTATCATATACTGTCCAATTAAAAACTTCTTTAAACATCGTTCGTTTAAAATATATAATTTTCCCATCGATTCTTCATCATATCGTTTAACAATTTTTCTTAAAAAATGCCTATAGCATCGCCAATTCTTTCTCAATTTTGTATGACCGCTACGTTTTTTAATCTGTCTTCTTAAAAAAATTATGAATTTCAAATTTTTATATAAACTATGTTGACTAACATCCTCACATTTCCCGTTAAATGATGAAATATTAATCTCTTTTTTAATAATCGAGGTATTCTTACAATCTATTAAGGCATCTTTATAATATTGCCATTTCTTTTCATTTGACCAATCTTCATTCCAAGAATTAGCTGCATGAATAAGGTCATTATTGAATTGATCAATGTTCTCTTCTTTCGTTTCACCATAATCAAAAATAATTTTTTTATTCTTATAACTTTTGATAGATGGTGTTCTAGTTATAAATCCACTATTTTCAAAATTAAAAGTTAATAATTTGTGATCCAATTTATGCCCACTAAATGTTTTAATTTTTGCATCTATCAATTGCACAAATATATTTTCAGATACCCATATATAGTCAATCCGGGACTGATGATTATTAATATCATTCGTATAAGTATAAATTTCTCCATTCACGTCCATATCAAGAAATTCTTTGTGGACGTCCCATAAATTTAATTCTTCCAATTTTCCGAAAAACTTTAACGCTTTATTTAATTGTACGTATTTTCGTGATTTATCTTGATATTTTCGATATTGCATATTAAAATCTCCTAAACAAACTATCTCTAGATGTCGTCGTTTAGCATCTTTAATGAATCCTATAATCTTATTATTTATATCTATCCGTTCTTCCATATTATAATTACCTCCTGTAACATTATAAACAAGGATAATTCTTAATTTCTTATTTTTCTTAAAACAAAAGTCAACCGTTAAAACATGTCCTCTATATTTATTAATTTTATAGATATGTTTTTCTAAACTTGCTGTCACTATTAACAAGAGTCCTTTGCCTTTACCCTTGTTATCGTTATGTGTGATAATTTTGTAATCGTACGTATCCACGTTCAATAATTTGATTTCTCTATCAGTTTTTTGAGTTTCCGTTAATCCTAAAATATTTATTTTATTCTCTTTCATATAATTAAGTACTGATTGTAATTTAATATCAGTAATTATTCGTATATTTAAGACAGCTATTCGCGTAAATATTTTTTGATTTTCGCTATCTATATCACGTGATCTCAAATTTAAAGTATCGAATGAATTACTATTATTACTAATATTTGAAGAAATGCATTTTTTCTTCTTTTTCTTTTTTCCTGGTTGTAACATAAATCGTTGGGGGTTAAAAGAATAATTATTATTTATATTATTTTGTTTTGGTTGTACAATCATTAATTAATGATTAGAAGGTACAGTATCGTTGGATGAACTTCCAATACCCCCTTTATTGGTTGTTCCGATAGTTGATAAGTTTTGATTTCCTCCAATAGATTTGGTAATACTAGTAATCATATCGAACATGTTGGCAAGCAAATTATCTTGTTGCTCTACACGAGATTCCAAAGTTATAATCACATCATTTTTTTCATTTTCACTTGATGATGAATCAGGTTTAGGTCGTTTGTTGTTCTGATTCTGATTAACTGGCCCTTTAGCCGATGATTTAATATTTTTTTGTGCAGTCATCTTAACCTTGATTTCTTTCAATTCATTTTTAACCTTTTCGTTTTCCTGCTGAAATTGTTTCAACATCGCGGTTACATGTTCGAGCTGTCCTTTTATCTCCGTCAAATCACGTGACTTTCCTTTGTCACTTTTTTCATGCATAGAACCTTCTGCTCTAGTACCATTATTCAAATTGGGTTCGTCGCTGAATTCTTCTTCGTCGCCCCAGTTATTCATGTCCTCATCGCTGAAAGTATATGAATCTTGAGGTCGAACATTACTTTTATTCCTAGGTCACTGTGAACTCACGTTCATGCGATTATTCTTTCTATTATTTCTAGTTACATCTGCATAAGAATTGAACTTTCTGCGGTTACGATCTCTAAAATGTTGCATTAATTGATTTCGATTCATACGCTTTGGTCGACGTGTATCCATTTCACAAAAAAGAGCGATATGTCCTGTGTAACCATAACGATGACAAGACTTAACATCAAGAGGAGACCATTCCAATTGCTGTCCATTAAATTCGTAAAAATTGCTGGTTGCAATGTTAAAATCCTCTTCATTTTTAAAATATATAAATGCATATCTCATTGGTTTATAAGAAACCGGATTTCTCGGGATAAAAATCGATGCGCCATTAACTTCACTAACAAGACCCTGAAGGTCACGTGCACACAAATTGGGAGGCAACCCGTTGATTTTGGCGGCAAACTGTTGTCTTTCAGCCTTTTTTTCTTCAGATAACAAACATGGAAGCACAGTTAAACATTCTTTAAAAGCCCATACACTCCATTGAGCATAAAAGATATTAACAGAAGCTTCTTCTTTATAAGTAATCAACGCTTGTCGATAAATTCCTTTCAAACGTGTCGTAATTCCATCATCTTCTAATTCACCGTATCTACCAAACACGGCCTTCAAACTAGCGTTTTCCATCTGAAGTGGGATATTAAATACTTTAATAGTACGATTTTCACGTTCTTGCACCAGCTGTTTACGTTTTAACATAACGTTTTCGACTTTCTCAAATTTATATGTTGGTTTTGATCCATTTTCTTGTGCGGCAGGGAGACTAAAGTCCAAAGCTAGTAATATATTCAAGTCGTCAAGCGACCTGACCTTAACATTGATCACGTGATTTCTTTTATTCGTATTCTTATCTATCTTTTTTTCGTTAATCAAAGCGATAACGTCGACACGAGTTTTGATAATCTTGATGATATAATTACAAAATTGCGAACTTTTCTCTATTTCCGGGATGACGCAATGCGCCTTCCACGTTTCGAGTTTACCAATAACGATTGGTGTATATTCGTCACCTTCCATATCGGGCGGGAGTTGGTCGATCAAAGGACCCGTACTTGGTCTATCTTGTCCATATTCAGGCGAGATCGGCTGATCAATAGATGATGGCATAACAGTTGGCTGCTTAATGATCGACGGTGGATCAGGTATTCCTTTATTCATTGTAGGCGGCGCCGGGCCATCCTTAATAATAATCGGAACAGCCTTAGGCGCAGGAGGATCTACAGTTGTCGGGGTAGAACTGATTTTGGTTTTCTTTTTTGAAGATTCTGAAGCGTCGTAAGGAATAAATGTTTCAGAGTGTGGGTGTATAAGCCTAAACACCTGTTGCTGTCTTTTGCTGGGTTGTTGAGGACGGGTATTGCTAGAACGAAACAGTTGTTCTTTTTTAATCTTAACTTCTTTTCGCTTAGCAGCTCTGCTTCGTACTGGTTCGAAACCATCATCAGGGCTTTTGAAAGAATAAGAATTTCCTGAACTAGAAGCCTCTTGAGAAGTCACTGTTGAAGCGATTCCTTCCATAGCGTCCCCTTTATCTGCGTCAATAGAACCTAGAGCAGTCTTACTACGAGTAGTCTGTTGCTGGGTAGACATAACGTCTTAAAAAATTCAAAAGAAAAAATAAAACACTATCAATTGTAAAATTGTTTATATGTAAGGATAAGAACGGGAGAGAGTTTTCATGTGACCTTGTACATGTACTAGTACTTATAATATACTTAAAATTAAATTGAGAGTTTTTTACGAAAAAGGCAACTTTTTTTGTATCCATGGCAACCATGCATGTGGATGATTTTCAAAATCGGAATAGAAAATTTAGGCGAAAATCTGGCTAAAATGAAATGATCAACCAAAATTTTCGCCTTTTGAAGAAAAAAATTGGCCAAAAATCCTACTTGGGGGTTAATATATATATTTGACGATTTCTATTTGTACACGGGATGTTCAAACACGGATTTCTAAAAAAGTAAATTTTCTATGCAGATCATTTAATGTTGGCAGAATTAAGTTTTAACGAAAAACAGAGGAAAAACAGAATTTGTTAAATAAGTCAAAATTGATATTCAAAACTAACTTTGACGCTCTAAGTAAACTTGCAGAGCAGACAAAAATACATATACTGTTTCTTCTTTTTAAAATTATATTTATTAGAAATTTTTATATATAAATTTTTTAATGAAGTCACGTGATACGTGTATGAACACCCAGTGTAAATTAAGAAATTTTCTATATATTTTTTTTTTGAAATTCTTTAATATTTTTTGCTTATTTTATTTTTTAAAACGTTTATTTTTTTCGGTTTTAAAAAAAAAAATATAAATACCTAGATACTTTCTTCTTTTCAAAGTTTTTAATTTCAGTTGCTTGTTTGAATATTAAAAAATAGAAAAGGCCTTATAAATTATACATCACATGGTTCGGTCGTCCATCTGGTATCATAATAATATACGTTGTCGTAATTCAACACCTACTTACTTAAAAATTAAACTTTCTAAATTAGTGAGTTGTCATATTGGAAATTATACTGTAATAAATTTTTTAAAAAAAAGAGACGTTATATTTGCGACCATTAAAGTTACTAAAGAAAAAGAACTTCCTAATTCATTGCGAAATAAATATTTAAAAATGCTTAATTTATAAACCCATTTATAATAGATTCAACATTTCACAAATTCCGTAAAAGAAAATTATTCAATATCAGACATTTTAATAATTTCACTTTTTCATTAATTTACTAACATATTTCAGCATGCTTGATCATCAAGTGACACGGATACGGATAAATAGATAAATGGTTAAACCCGTATTACAGTATATTGTTTTTGCAATTAAAAACAAGATAATAAATAAAAGTTTTTGATGTGTAACCCTACTGAAAAGATACGGGTAAACAGATTAAATGGCTAAGCCAGATCAGCCCAATTATGTTTTTATAAAAACACATTATCCTTTATTTTAACATTTCAAAAACAACAGCCTTTGACATCTTAATAACATACCATAATGAAGGGCGGATAAATGGACTAATAGTAACCAAGCTAACTTTTGCATTTCCAATGAAAAAGAAATATTAGTCTTCAAATGCTAAATAAAAGATAATAAATAACAGCTTTTATGTCTTAATGACGACCCTATAAAAAAAATTAGATGTGCTTTATATAAGGTTTTTATATGATTTTTTCCTTAGAAATAAGCAATAGTCCGTTGAAAGGATATGGAAAAATGCACAATAGTTAGATGTTATTTAGAATTAGAATTAGGGTTAGGGTTAGTCAGGGTTAGGATGTTAGGGTTAGGTTAGGTTAGTTTAGTTTGGTTAGGTTAGTTTAGTTAGTTTAGTTTGGTTAGTTTACGAATTAAAGTTAGAATATGCAGCCTTTATGCTAAATATGCAGAGAAACTAACTCATTTATTATTTTTTGTATTTTTAGGCTAAAGGATCCAATAATGCACCTTATGTTATAATTGAACAATTATATGATGTACCACAAATTCGTTTAAAGAATTACCATTTGGCATACTATCTGATAATCATATACAAGGACTTTGGGAAGCACCTAGCATTACACCATCTTCAGATAACCCTTTTAGATCACATCATGTCATTATTTTATAAGATTTAACGTCACTTTGTATTTGCATGTATATTTTAAATTAGGGAATGCTGTGTACTGAATCTTAATTCAATCAGAAAAAGCAGTATTTTCATGGTCATTGGTTTAAATCAATTCAAACATCAAATATTACAATTGTTAAAGGAAAAGAAAGTAACACAGCTACACCTTTACATTATATAAATCAAATCAGACTTAATGATGTTTATACACAAGCTGCAAGAGAACATGTTATTAAAAAGTTCAATATGGGAATACGATGACTTTGGCTAAAACAAATATTCAAATAGCTGTAGCAGAAGGTGCTACTGCAGAATTGATTGGAATTTTGATGCAATTTATTATGAAGCATCATAACAATACAGGTTTAGGCATTGAAAAGTTCATCAGTTTAGTTCATTACAAAACAATATATTACAAGAGTTACTTATTATTTATAATACTGAAATTTGCAATAATACACAATAGCCTTTGGATAATCTTCAGATATTTTGTCCAGAATACCACAAGGCAAAAGGGCGCCCTCATAAGCGTTATAAATCATCAGTAAAAGATAATAATCAAAATATTTCAACTTCTGTAGCAAAATCAAATAAAGGTGTTCTTAAAACTTGTAGTTATTGTTTAGGTAGAGGACATAATATTCATGGTGTGCTAAAAATAAAGCTGATAAAGAAAATGTTAATCAGCATAATATTAATGGTTAGGAGTATTGTAGCAAAACTAGAATTTTAATTATTTACATTTATGCCTTAGGGTATAACAGTAAATAAATTATTGGAATTAGAATTGCATTTATTGTATTATTGTATAAATGATAAATTATAAATTTACTAATGATTGCTACAAACATTTAAGAGAGAATCACATGATAACATTATCACATGCGCAGGTGTGTGAACGCCAGAATCACCATCAAAAAGTTCAGGCACATGACCATGATAATGTGGCGTCTTAGTTTTATTTTATGTAACATTTGACTTTGATTTCTTGCAAATGTTTTTGTTTTCAATTTTTCAATAAAAAAGTCAAAGGAAACTTTAAAATAAATTTAAAACATATTAATATTTAAAATACCTATTTGCACTTTATTGAAATTTTTATATATAGTTTATATATTTTATAATATTAAAAATAATACTCTATAAGAAATAAAAATATTAATAAGTTTTATATAAAAAAAAGTAAAAATAAGTTTATGCTGTTGTAAAAAACATAAACTTTATCAAACTTATACAAATACTTCCATAATCTCAGCTTGCTAAAAAGATTTTACTTATGTAAAATTTATGTAAAGATAAAAAGAACACAGAATATTTAAAAAATAACATAAATAATATGCCTATAATAAAGCGCATGCAAGCAAAAATATTTATACTGATTGACACACTGATTGCACAGCCACATCACAGATCACGTGCCCAAGCTTTTTTGATGGTGACGCTGAGGAAGATGGTGAATACCTGAGGTGATAAATAGCAAACTTGTTTTTTTTATTAAAAAACTATGGATCAGCCAGATTATATGACAGATTGACTAATAAAGGACCCTGAACAACTGAATACACAAAAAGGTCAGATCCGAGTTTGCATATAATTGGGCAAAATAATTGGGTAGATCTTGCCTTTTATGGATAACGCTGGTAAAATTATTATTACCTTTTTTAGATACTGACTAGAATTATATTAGGTCCGGCCCTAAAGAAATGCGTACAACGGACTATTCCTGGTCCTGACCTCTATATATATTGTTCAGGGTCCTACTAATAACCATCAAATTAACTGGCCGATCCAAGTTAAAATTTATTGTTTTATGAATTTTAAAAGCACATGGTAGCAACCTTTTTATTCAAATCATTTTACAATAAAAGTATTAAAAAAAATTATTTCATAATAAACATTCAACCAATTAAACTAAAAAAAGAAATTAATTTGAAAATTTAAACTAACAAAATCAGAATTAATCTTCTCTTTATAATAATTTTTTTTAATTAAAAAACAAATTTCCTTTTATAAAGAAAATCAACTAACTTTTAATCTAGAATGTATTAGATAATTGCATTTTTTGTGTAAAAAAAAGTCAACAAAAAATAAATAATAAATAACGATTTCATTCTTTCTATGAAAAATGAACACAAATGTATTAATCCAGGACAATCTTTTTTTTTGATCAAACTTAACTAAATCAACTAAATCAGAATAAAATTAAATTAGTCATTTTGAGTAAATTTTTGATTGATTTTAAAAAAAAAAAAAAATTATTTATTTTATATAAATTTCGAAAAAATGGCTAAAGACAAAAATATTTTTACACAGTAAAAAACATAAATATTAATTATTAAAATGGAAGAACTGGAAGAAATTATTTCCGAAGAAACAATAATAAGCGATGAGGAAATAAACATTGTTTCAATAATTGTCATACTTGTATTGAATATTGTAAAATCTATAAAATACATACTGATAATAATGTTTTCTATATACAGTAATAATTGACAAATTATCCAACAAATGAAGTATAATTAATAGAATTAATAATCTTCAATCATACAATCAAAACACTGAGACTCTTCTTGAACTAAAATTTCAGTAAGTTTGCGACTTGTATAATATGCTTGTGGATGA
>JADRCO010002726.1:0-12495 GCA_021464525.1 Rhizophagus sp. LPA8_4_AMF
AAGAATTATTTTTTTTAATATGATATTTGATCTTTTTTATTTGGGAACGGGTTTGATCTTAACAGGAACTGCGTACACAGCTGATTAAACGTCACGTGACCGTCAACCCTTAATTCCACCGATCGGCGGATATGAATTATATCAAAAATTATATCTGATATACAAGTATTTGTAGAAATGCCAAAATTAATTTTTACAATTTCTATATTTTTACAAATTTTTGAATATAATTTCTATATTTTTACATTTTTATAATTGCCAAAATTATTTAATTTTAACAGGTAATTTTATTTATAATTTACTAATAATTTATTTTTATAATAAAGAAAAAGTAAATTCAGCCAAGTTTAAAAATTTAAAATCAGTTTTTTACAATTATTTTATTATTTAGTAATTTAATTTAACTGATTTTTTTAAATTATAGCTATAAATAAGTTTTATAAAACAAAAAAAAATTATTTAAATCAGATTATTAAATTTTAAAATAATTGCAAAAAATTAAAAAGTAAAAAGTACCAATTTTAATATAAATTAGTTATAAATTATATTTGAAATTTTATTTATTTTTGGTTTTTTAATATTGTACTGTATTTATTAATCCAAAAAGAAATAATACAAGTAATATAAAGTTACAAAGTAAATTAAAAACTAATATAATGTTCTAATTATAAGTAGATAATAAACCATCTGTTATTTTAAGATAACCATATATACAGAATTAAACTATACAGCTATCTATGTGAATAACAAAGAAGTAAAGTTTTATGTTCTTAAATAAATATCCATACAGTTTTTGGAGAGAATACAGATTAAGGGAAAAAACAAAAAAGAAAAACAGAAGAAAAATTCTATTTAAAAAAACAAAAATTCTACATGAAGAAAAAAAAAACAAAAATAATTAGTTGAAAGAGAAAAGTATATAATTATATAACTATCTTTTATCAATCTAATGGATACCAGAGTTAAGAGCAAGAATAAACTAAACTATTCTATCAATTTACTAGTTATTTTTTAAATATTATAATTTTTATGTATAATAACTTCTTTGAGATACAAGTATCATAAGAATTCTTGCTTTTTCTTTTGGAAGGAGTTGTAGAAAGGTGTTTATTTGTTTATTGCTTTGAGTTGAGATGCAAGTTTTTATGAGATTTCTTCAAATTTCTTATTACAGATATAGTATTAAATCCAGAAGCTGGAGTCTTCAGATTATTTAGCAGGATCAAGATGGTATTGTTTCTTACTTTAGTTGTAAAATGAATGAGAGTGGTATGATGCATTTAATAAAGTTTTTGATTAAAATTGGTTACCATAAGTAATAATTATGGTATTTTGGATTACAATCTGGATTTCTACTCTAGGTTCAAATTGCAACTTAAAATTATGAAAATGCTGTATTAAGTTGTAATTATGCTTAAATTCAGCTAAATTTGTAAGGAAGTGACATTTATTATTATGTAATTATTAAAGAGTGAAAGGAAATAATCAAAATCTTACGTTACACTTAATAAAATCATATGATTTATAATATAATAATTTGTTGGCTGTTAAATAGCTTATTGAGATAAAGCATAAGGGAGTATTGATCCCAAATTCCCAATGAAATTATTGATAAATAAACCACAATACTTGGCACAAACTTAGTTCAGACCTTATTGATCTTTGCTTTTCAAGTATGATATATATAAATCAAATTTAATATTTTATTATTGTTTGATCTAACAATAGGTTTTATTTACAGTATTATTTTTTTACTTTTGTTGGAATATCAATACAATTATCTCATCTGAATATTATTATGATCCCATAGTTTATTAATTGTTCTGGTACCTACTAACTTAGTTACTTTTTTCTGTCCTTCAAATTATTCATTTTTCTTCATAATAATCAAATTCTCACAAGTGATAGATAAATTACATTTCAGTAAAGGTATATTACGTAGTTACAAATGAAACATACCGGGAACAAGCCCTGAATGAAACATTAAAAATAAATAAATAATTTATGTAAATTATTAATAACAATGTAAATCTTTACCTATATTACATTACTCTGATCCGAATTCCATTAGCTTTCGAAACTTGCCGTTAAGTATATATTACATCCTGAACACCGGAATAAACAATATCGGCCATCAACTGGAGAAAGTTTATATTGATAACAGTTTGAACATGCTAATGTATTATACAATCCATGTGAATATTCACAATTCTGAATATTCTCAATAATAAGCTTATTGGGATCTTCTTGTACTGATTCGTTTTGATATATTTCTTCCGGTTCAAATTGTAGAATATATTCCGCTTCTTCTTCTAAACTTCTTGAATTACACATCGATGATTCTTATATAATGAATTAATTAATAATTATTGATGATAATAATTACTATCAAAGTTACCCCCAATACCTTTTTTGAGTTCTTGAAGTAATTCTTTCTCAGTTGCCGCTGCTAAATCAGCATCAAAGTCACCCGTGAATTTCTCTTCATTCAGTAAGAAGCTTCTCCATTCGTTTTTAATAATTTGTAACAACAACTAAACAAAATTGGTAACAAAATCTTACAAGTGAAAATATAATAATATGTAAAGTTCGAGACATACCTCCTCTTCATATATAACGTTTTCTTTGCCAAATCTACGCTGATTTACTTGCGTTTCTCTGGAGCGCCTGAATTGCTCCAAGCATTGTCTCTTAAAGTTGTCACGCCATAAATTTTGAAATTTATTTTTAATAAAAGTTCGGTGTTTGCGTCGATCTTCCATTGTCTTTGAAGCGCTGAAGTTCTTTGAACCACTACTACAAGAGTATAGACTCTGGGATAGAGAAGAGTGTAAACAAGTAATGTTACAGATTTTTTAACTTAACGAATAGGAATTTAGCAAACGCGTCATTGCTTAATTATTTGTAAATTATTTAATTAAATTGGTAATCAAAGTTACCATTTGTTACCCTGAAGAGTTAAGTGCCGTATTGTATTGTCGTAAGTGGCAAAGCTGGATAATTTCTGTAATGTAAACAATTTGATGCACACACAATAAAAAATTCTTATTTTTAGTTTTTAGATTCGTAACCATTCAAGTATTATTCAAATCTTTTTTTAAAAGGAAACTATGAGAAGAATATTTATTTTATAACGCGTATTACGTTTGTACATTATGTATATCGGGTTACACGTCTTATAAGGTGATCGCATGAATTATGAGTTTTTTTGTTTGTAACATTTATTCCATTTATTCCTAATTCCTAAATCTAAATAATAAATATAATTCTTTCGCGAATTTTCTAATTGAAAAATTTTCTTTCTATTCTTTATTTATTAAATTTATAACATATGGTCATGATCTTCACAATAGATTTAATTTGAATTTTAAATTGATTTAAACAATATTTATAAGATGATAATAATAAGGGTTTATTAGCTCGATAAAAATTGTAATAATTAAACAATGGGATTTATAAGGTAAAATTCATTAGGTATGCATTACTGAATTAAAATGTAATATGTAGATCCAACAATCATTTAAAAAAAAATTAGATCGAATTATTATTATTATTAACCAATTAAAATTAGAGAATATGAATGTCATCACTTTTTGTATTTTTTCTCCCCTTAAAAAATTAATTTTTTAAATTTTTTTTTCGTATATATATTACATATCCATTCCAAATCGGTCAAATCAAAAAAAAAATTTTTTTTTTTAATTTTTTTTTTTTTCAAATCATATTTTCATCAAACTTAAAAAAAACGTTTCAAACATGGTTGTAGCAACGCTTAGTGCAGCTACTGGTATTCCAGAACAAAACCTTACCTTAGTACTTAGTATTTTATTCGCTTATCTGGTAGCTATTATCTATCGTATTACACTACTTCGTCCTTTAAAAACAGTATGGGCTCCTTTTATTCGTAATCTTTATGTGGCTGTCTCTGGTCTTTCCATTTCTTATTTTTTCAACGGAAGTGACATTAAACATTCTTTAATAACTACTATTGTAACTTGGTTCCTTTGTTATTTTGGGGATATACTTGGAAATAGAAAGCTTGCTTGTGCTTTATCATTTATCTTTAATTTTTCTTATCTTCTTGTTGGATATTACGTTACCGCAACCGATGAATACGATATCGATTGGACAATGCCGCAATGTGTTCTATGCTTAAGAATGATCGGTTTTTCAATGGATTTTATGGATGGAGCAAAATCTTCAAAATCATCTGTACCTGTTAATTCCGAAAAAAAGACAGATGATAATAAAAAGATTGATTCGCAGTCTGATGTTTTAGCAACACGTCCCCCAAAGCAACCTATTTCATTTGAAAAAAACGTTCAACTACAAACTTTACCTCCTTTAATTGAAACTATCGGTTATGCATATTTCTTTGGTGCTTTTGTGGTCGGGCCACAATTTTCTTTTAATCTGTATCGCAAATTTATTACCATGAAATTATATCCCGACCCAAACAATATTCCAACTGGATCTTTTAGATATGCATTGAAAAGTTTCCTTCTTGGAGCTTTGTATTTAGGCGTACATCAAATTGCTGTAGGGTTTTTCCCCATGTCATATTTATTGACCAAAGAATATGCGTCCAAACCATTAATTCAAAGATTAGCTTATATGTGGATGGCAGGAAAATTCTCCTTTACGAAGGTAAATTATTTTATATTTATCGGATAGTTGTTATTGACATCATTCGCTGATGATCTGATTTTTTTACCAGTATCTGGGAATCTGGACTTTGGCTGAAGGATCATGTATTTTATCTTGTATCTCCTTCAATGGTTATGACGCTAATGGGAAACCAGAATGGAATGGTTTAGCTAATGTTGACAAGGTAATAAATAATATACAAATTAATATTGAGTTCTTTTTTTTTTAAAAAAAAAAAAAATAACAATACTTTTTGACTAAATTTTCAACATTATCCATATTTCACTAGATAAAATTCGAATTTGCTACATCTCTTAATCAAATTGTTGGAGCATTTAACACAAATACAAATATATGGACCAAGATATATATCTTTAAACGGCTTATTTTCCTTGGAAATAAAAATCTTTCATCACTTGGTGCATTATTATTCCTCGCTTTATGGCATGGAGTTTATTCGGGATATTTTATATGTTTCTCTCTTGAATACGTAGATATTGAGACAGAAAGAAAGTGGGTGAAACGATTAGAACCATATACTAAACCATTGTATGATCCAAAGAATGAATCTAAATATAAGACCATAAGGAGATTACATACATTTGCGTGTTGGTTTGGACAGACTTGCGGGTTACATTACGCTATGATAGCATTTGAATTATTGAAATGGGACAAGGTTGTTACTGCATATAATTCAGTATATTGGATCGGACATGTTATAGTATTTGCCTTGCTTTTCGCAGATACGATCTTACCGAAAAGAAAAGCAAAAAATACCGAAAAGATTATTTCACTGGATGAAAAAGTAAATAATGGTTACGTTAATGGCACCACAAAAGTCAAAGAACAGTAAATATAATGGGAAGGATTTGGGGGTTTTCTTCAATTTTTCCTGATATATATATATATACATATATATACACATAAAAATATTCATAGTTTGTATATATATACTGTATATATATATATATTTTTTTTTTTTTTTTGTTAAAAACAACTTTGATCGAGTATAACAGAGATATTTTAATTCTTCCTTTGTATCTAAAACAATCTTCTCTGTGGAGAGAGATGATGTAAGATAATTTTTTATTGATTAAATTAATTTCATATGTAAAAATTATTGGAATTTTTTTTCATTAAAAAGTGATAAATTACTCTGGTAAAATAATAAAATTTATTACCTTTTTAATCATTACCTAAACGTTATTTTAATTCTCGTCAGACTACGAACTTAAGAAAACGTGTAACGTGTATGTCATTAGGTAAAAAAAAATTTTGCCACGCAAATCAATCTGATTTGATCGAAAATGATCATAGTTATCAGATAATAAATTCTTTTTTAAATTTGCTTGTTGATACTTTATCAGAATTATCGTGATTGAATCTATTTTATTTTTTTTGGTAAAAAAATAATTACCTAAAATAA
Source organism: Rhizophagus sp. LPA8_4_AMF (assembly GCA_021464525.1). Lineage (NCBI taxonomy): Eukaryota > Fungi > Glomeromycota > Glomeromycetes > Glomerales > Glomeraceae > Rhizophagus > Rhizophagus sp. LPA8_4_AMF. Next base: position 6,074 of record JADRCO010002726.1, read on the forward strand.
AATAAGTTTTCCCGTTCCTTCCGATCATTACTATCCCAAACATTCAGTAATCTTGAGGATCGACTAAGAAAATTATTACCAAAAAAAAAAAAAAATTTCATCTGAAACGTATGTTGAAAAATAAAGTCTATTCTGTTAATTTGATTGGGCATGATAATCAGTTACCACATGACAGCATTAAAGGCATAAAAGTGAGCAGGCCTTCATTCTATTACAGTCAGACCTCGATATACCGATATTCGATATACCGATACACTATTAAAAACTTGATATACCGATAAAATTTTAAATTTCCACTATATGTGAGGACATATAAATATCGTTATAATTTGATATAACGATGTTTTTTAAATTTTTTCATGAGTCCCGACATATCGTTATATAAAGGTTTGACTGTATATCTTTGTTTTTGGAAAATTCACCAATTTTAAATCTTGTTATAACCTGCTTCGTTATAAAGTGAACCAATTGTATGCAAATGTACTACCGTTATACATGGAATGCAATACTTTACACTTTACAGATCTGTTTAAAGACAAGTCAGAAAAAAACAGATCATTTTAAAGAATGGATCCTTCTAAATAATTTTCTTTACTATGTTTGTCATTGACATGGAAAAGTACAAAGAAAATAAACAAGGAACTTTTTTTGGCAATTGTAATATGTCACGACTCCTTTACCCCTTAATGACTAATTGCTCGAGCGGAAAACCCGTATTTTTATATACTTCTTCAGAATAACAATAGATTTACAAATATAAAAAAATCTTTATAATTTCACAATACCAACCTGTAAATAAATGAATAATTATGTACATTAAATCATTAAATACCATGATGAAAGAATCTACATATGTACAGTATGTGTTACGAAGGAAGAAATTATGAAATCTGATTATGAACAAGAATGAATTAAAAGGTGATGGCAGTGTGTTTATAACTAAATGAAGCTTTAATAATCATTTAGAAGAATGGTAAAATTTATAATTGAAAGAGACAAAATAGTCTATTATTTCGAGTTCAATCAATAAACCGCGTATTAAAATACAAATAATAATATAAATCAATACCTCGTTCATTATGTTTTGGATTAATAATATGTTTGTGGCTTAGAATTTTTAATAAGGAAAACTTTATGAAAAAAAAAAAAAAAAGATTTCATTTCCATAAAAGTATCTCAGTATAATTAAACAAATTAAATTGATCTTTTTTCGTCATTTCCTATAAATGAATAAAAAAAAGGGTAAATCTTTTTTAGAAGAATCGACAGATCTTTTAATTTATTTGTAATAATGAATGATTTTGATTGGATTTCTAAAAAAAATCATGATTTAGCCACTTTTAATCAATATGAAAATGGATTTGTGTTCGGCCGTTTGTTTATTTATTACTATTATTGTAAATATTGTAAATAAAAATAAATATTCACTTTTGTAAAAGTAATCAAAATATTTATTCTAGAATAATCATAATCATAATTTACTTAATATAATATGATATCAAATGTAGTTTAGTATAAAAAAAGAAAATTATTACTTAAAAAAAAAATTGTGAATCTAAACTACCCGTTGAAATGTTCGAAAAATTGAAAAATTTCATGCATTTACTGCGCTTATATGAATGTATGTACTGTACATCATGTAATATGTATAATATTCATCGTACTTAAAATTGTAGATTTTTTTTTTTTTTAACGCATATATACACATAATATATCTTTAATGATTTATAAGAAGATATCACGAGAAAAGTAAGCATAAATTTACAAAATAAAAAAGAAGAAAATAAAATAATAGGATAAAATTAATATGAAAGAAACGTATGTAATAATAATATTATATAAAATGAAATACTTACGAACGAATAATATCTTAAAAGTAATAGAAATCTTATCTTACAATACAAAGAAATTTTAAGGAGAAAAAGGAATTTTTTTTTTTTTTTTTAGTTGTAATTGCTCAAAATTACACTCACATCCCCCCACCAAAAAAAACCCCCGTTTTTAAATTTTGTAATTCGAAAGAAAACAAAAAAATAAAATAAATTGAAATTTTTTTTAAAAAATAAAACATTGATTTTATGATAAATTATCAAAATAACTCAAATAATAGTCTAAACCACGACCTTCGTCGAAGACTGGATAAGAAGAATAATTCGGTGTTGAAATTTCGTTATTCTTCAAAAATGATTCATATAAATTAAATTCATTTTGTTGATATTGAACGGTATAATCATTATAACTATCGTAAAGAGTATCCAATTCACTACCATGATTAGGAGGAGTTAACAAATTAGAATCATCACAAATTAATTCATCGGAAATAGGAGAATGATAATTTGAAAATTCTTCTAAATTTTCTAAATTATAATTATTTTGTTGTAATTGTTGAATATTATCGTTATTATCATTATTATCACTTTCAAATGTAGTGGTAATTTCTTGAATTGATAATTCATCCGAACTATTATTTTCTTCATAATTTACAGATTCTTCTTTATGTTCATTAATTGATGATTCAAATTGTGAAGATGAAGATGATAAAGACGGAGAATTAAAATTTGAGTTGCAATTAGAATTAATTTTGTCCGAATTATTTTTATCGTCATTATTAGCGGATTTTACTGAAAAATCAAGTGTTGAAATATTAAAATTTCCTTTAAGATTCACGAAGAAAGCGTCAAAGCCAAATTCTGATCTTCGACCTCTTTTATTATTTTTTTTCTTTCTTCTTCCAATATCAAAATCGTCAGTATATACCAAATCCTTGTTTCTAATATTATTTAATTCTTGTTCAACTTGCTTTGCAATTTCTTCATAAGCAACTTTAACTTGTTTACTTTCCATCTTCCAACGGGAAGATACGAGTCTAGAAACTTCAGTCATTTTTAATTTATTTTTACCGGTGAAATTTGATAGTTGGTCAACGAATGCTTTACGATAGACGAAAAATGCATTTGGACTTTTCGAACAAATTTTTGAACGTATTCTTTTTTTTGCTATATCTGATGCACGAATTGTTGGAGGAAATGGTAACTTAATATAAGGAAGTTGATTTAAATCATTCGAATTAGACGAAGTAACATTTCCTGTAGATTTTGAAGTTTCCTGAGAAAATTTATGATAATTATTTTGATGAATCATATTAACTTGTTTAATATTATTCATTTTTCGTAATAAAAAAATAAAATAAAATAAAATAAAATAAAAATAAAAGTAATTTGATGTTTTTTATATTTAGAAAATTTTTTAAAATTGTAACGTTAATGTTTGGTAAAAAAAAGGATGTCGCATATATATATATATTCTATCTTTTTCGAACGAAAAAAAAAATTGAAGAATGTTAAGCAGGTTAAAGGATTAATTACGGGTTTTTATTTCATGACAAAGAACTTAAAATATTCAAAATGTAACCATTTTGGGGCTCATCTGTAAAAAGATTACTCTGGAATTTTACCATAAATAGTAAAATATAATAATGATAAATACATGATAAGCCACCTTTTTTTTATTTCTTTCTCAAGTCAAATCAAAGTTGTACGTTATTTAACATGCAGAATTTTTTAGAGAAAAAGTTGGAAGAAAAGCCACATATTTATACATACACTAATCTTAATCAATTTTAATTCTTAACAAAGAAATATTTTTGAGATCTTTTTTTTTTTTTTTATTATTATTATTAATATTATATTTATTATCAACCTTTTAGTAACGCGTTCGTTAATTTTCTAATTTTAGTGTACAAAATATACAAAAGTCACGTAAAAAAAGATAGTATGCATATATTATGATATAATTTGCCTCAAATTACTAAAATTATAAATTTCAAACATGTTTCAAAAAAAAATGACGCTATAAATAAAGTTTATTTACGTGAACGATTTATGGATTTAAAAAAAACTGCGGACTTTGGACTTTTTTTCTATTATACTTCAAAACTTCTTTGATCACTTTTTGGATCTATAAGGTACCCAAACGTTATTGTTTAATATTTGATACAAAGTATGCTCATCTTCCTTTGTATAATTTAGTCATTAACAAGAAAAAAATCCAGTATTTAGCTTCATATGTATTTGTGAATTATGAGAAAGGAAAACATCAATACCAAGATTGGGAAGACAATTCCTTAAATGGACTCTTTACATTAAAAAAGTGGTTAGATGATTATAGAAATCATTCCATTACAGAATGTCTCTGCCACACAAGGTTATTTGTTATGTGTAACAGAAGAAAAGGAAAATAGAAATTATATTTATAGATCTTGTGAACATAATATGATGTAACAGAAAATTTCTAGAAAACCTCTAATAGGAAATATCGACAATTATAAGTCGGCCGAAATGGAACTTAAAGTTATCATGGATTACACAAGATTATCACAGATGGAAAGACCTGAACCTTAGCCACAATATTATTTACATCGACCCTTGAGAAATCTCAAGTACAAAATTAATAAAATCATTAAATCGGGTTAGTTTAATTATTATTTACTGTATGTTGTCAATTTTAATCAGAAATGTTTATTTATGCTTAATTTTTTTGATTAGGCACAAATTATTTATTATTATTTCATCACGGAAAATTTATTTCTTCATTTAGAAAGTAAATATCCGATTTAAATGATTTAAATGTAAAGGTTAATCCACCTGACAATTTTTGAAACAAATTGACCAAATTGGATCTTTTTTTCTTTTCCTATTATAAATGAGTGAATCATGTTTTTAAAAAAAGGAAATCCAAAATTCAATGAGGGACAATACACACCGAATGAGTTTCAAGTTTTTTTTTTTTTTAACGAAACATTGTCTAATCCACACCTACAAAGGGGTTTCATGATAAAAGACTTTTTTAGGGATGGCGAAGAAGTATTATCAAAGACTTGAAATGTAAAACAAATTTTTGATAATAACTTTTCGATGATGATAAGGACCAATTACTTTATCTGGTAAACTTTGCTACACAAAATCGATAATCATTAAAACAAAATGTAGATTAGCGCATTTTTTTATTTGGAACAAAAAAAGAAAACCTGTTCAAAGCATATATATTTAGATTGCAAATGTTTTTGTTGTGGCGTCAAAGTCAATTACATATTGCCACTTCTTCTTTTAGTAAGATGTTACTATCGTACAAAAAAATCGGTTATTTTTAGCGATCTTTACGATATTTTATTATTTGTAACTTTATTTGAAATTTTTGTCCATTCTTTTAAAAAAAAAAAAAAAAATTTTGTCATATTGGTAGCATATGGTAATACGGCATGACCATTCTTGGCGTATTTCATGTAATCTTTGTTATCATTATGTGTAACAGCTCGATAAATTATCTACATATTTTTTTTTTATAATAGGATATTCCTTTTTTTTTTTTATAAACCAAACAGAAATAGTTGATTCAATCGAATTCAAGATTTGTTTTATATTATTATATACCTTTATAACATTCAAAGTGTACCAAAGGACCAATTAACTTTTTCTTTCATTGAAGTATATCTCATTAAAATTAATATCGTATAAAATTAAAATCATTATTTGTCGTACTAAAGTTATATCATGTCTAATTTGATTGGCCAAACACAAGCACAAATAACGTGATTTTATATATATATATATATATATATATACATATATATTGATATGATATAGTAAATATATTTTATAGTTTACAAAGAATTTATTCAAATAATATAAAGTATTCTTTCTATACAATATCATTAATTGCCATATATTATTAATTATTAAATTAAATTCCTTATCATAATATAAAAAATGTGTTTGAGAATTATATTATCGGATAACAATAAATTAATCAAAAGTTTTATCGATCGGTTCTTACTAATTTCATTAACTCATTGAAAATATGAGCACAAACTTTACAAGAATAATTGATATGAACAAAGAAAAAGTATTATTTACAAGAGATCTTACAAGATTATGTTGTGAAAGTTAATAAAACGCATACAATATATCCTTTGAAAATTTTTTTTTTTACGCCATTAAATTATATAATTAAATTACGTACGCGTTCTTTAGTATATATAAAGCAAGAGGAAGGTATAAATGACAAAGATTTGTAATCCAAAGTGTATGAGTGTATGACAAATCTATGCAAAGTAAATCAGTTCCTAAATATAAAATTTCAAGGGGAACGAAAAGATATTAAAGATATTACCTCAATTTGATGGAAGTTACGCGCTGTATTTAATATTTGACAAAAAAAATTAATAATTATTTATTTATTCATTTAATTTTAATGAATACATTTAATTTATTAAATATTTTATTAAAACGTGTGACTTTAAATTAGTTTTGTATACGTGAGGCGTTACAGAAATTAATATTTTTCGGTCATCAAAGATATTCTGATATTCTTTCTTCTTTTTTTTTTTTTTTTTTTTTTTTTTTTTTTTTTTTTTTTTTTTTTTT
>JADRCO010002727.1:0-12495 GCA_021464525.1 Rhizophagus sp. LPA8_4_AMF
TTTAATTTCTTTCAGAAATTTTTGATAATTTGTTATTTTTTTAATTTCTTTCAGAAATTTTTGATAATTTGTTATTTTTTTTAATATCTTTTAAAAATTCTTGATAGTTTAATATTTTTTAATATCTTTCAAAAATTCTTAATAACTTAATGTTTCTTTAATTTCTTTCAAAAATTCTTGATAATATAGAATTTCTTTAATTTCTTTTGTTTTTTTTTTTGTAATTTGATAAAATGAAAGAAATATATAATGATTATAATTATCAATAACTTATAGTTTTAAAGGATTTGTCTTTGTCTTTATATAAATGAGCATATTTTAGGAATTTAAATACCTAATTAGTAAATTGCTTATGTACAAATTTAGATTTGTGTCATGTTGCAACATCCTATATGGGGAAAAATATATCCATCATTAATGTGATATACTCAGTAAACTAATCTATCTATAACTCCAGTAGCTCTCATTTTTGATTAAAAGGACTGGTAAAATATTGATAGTATAAAAATTTCTTTAATATTGTATTACAATTTTTTCTTTTTTTGCTTTCAGTGTAATTTTATATCAACTTTTTTTTCATTTGGATGCCTTTAAAATTCGTTTATTTTATTTTGTAGATCCTTCTACAGTATACTTTTAAAATGTTTGTAATTTTATAAAATATTTTCAATGCTTCTATTAAAAATGTAGTATTGCTTCTTACTTCAGTTTGTGAACTACCATTCATAGTAGTATGTGAAATTTAAAATATCATTTCTCTTGCACTTTTATCCAACTAGGATTTTCATAACTCTGTACTATTGTGTTATGTTCTTGGTGGAGGAATTAACACTTGCAATGAGTTTTGAAGATCAAAATATCTAATCTATCTATATAAGTTCAGTGTTTCAACTATATTAAAATATTTTTTATCCACTTTTTTTTTATCTATAAAAGTATATATATAATGCATAATTCATTACTGTTTTTAAAACTAAAAAGTTTTTGAGTAAGAGGAGTTGCTTTAGAAAAAAAGTATTGAAACTTTTTACACTTTTCTGTATTATCATGATTATTGAAATAATTTCCACTTGTAAATATATTTTCATTTTTTGTATGAAATAAATTGCAATTTTTTAGCATACTACATGGATAATATATATGTTTTGATTTTTGACAATATATTCCTTTAATATGGCAGAATCTGCAGTCCATATAGGATTAAAAAAGATGTTCAAATATATATGTATATAAAAAAAAGTTTGTATCTTAAATATAGAAAAGAAATAAATAATTATAGTAAATAATCTAAAGAAATAGAGGAATCACTTCTCCTTGGTTCATTATATTTCTTTCTTTAGTTTAGCATTAAACATTTCTTCCCAATTCAAGCTGTCAACTCAAAAAGAACTGATATGGTTTAAATTGAGAATTAAGAATACTTTGGTTTGATAAAATGATTGCAGATGAAATTTGTTAAGAATAGTAAAGTATGGATTCTAAATAAATCCAACTTTGTATGCTTTGCTAAGGTCTTGCAGAGGTATCCATATAGCTTTGCTAAACTTCATTTTGCTAGGATAGACTGTATAGTTGATCAATTAAATTATAACTTTGTTTCTATTTGTTCTTCAAAAGTAAAAAAGTAAAATAAGTTAAAAAACCAGAAATATTATTCTAATTTTTAAAATTTTCAGGAATACTTCTTTTAAAGTATAAAGTAATCATAAAATATTTTTAGGAATATTCTGGCAATATTTTTACAAATTGATCATAAATTTATTCTAATATTTCTTCCTTTAGGTTAACTTTAGTATTATAGAAATATCCTATTTTTTTTTGTTAACTGTTCATATTGGAAGTATCTTTCATACATAATAGTGATTTATTTCCAATTGGTCTTGTCAGTAACATTTTTCAGTACAATTTAGTTGTGAATCAGTTGTAATGAATTGTTGTTACTTCAATCCAAACATTTTGAGTAAAGTATACTATATGAATCCTTGACATCATTAGATAGTATGAATTTTGGGAAAACATAATCTTCAAATTATTCCTCTTCACAAAAAGTTTTGTTCTATTAACTTGAAATTGGGTATTCTAAAGACTAAAACTTAAAGATAAAATATTTGCTTAAATATCTATTTATTTTTTATATGATTAACTGATGCTGTTACCAAGAGTTTAGAAAGAGCTTTAAAACTATCTTTGCAAAATAGAGAATATGATCTTGTGTTTTAAAAGTGAAAATATCTTTGAAAATTTTTCTATTTCAAATAAAAATCTGTCAAACCAGGAAATATTAAGATTCAGTTGTAAGAATGAGAAATATTAGATTTCTTTATTGTTAGATTACAATAAATGAAAATAGTTACCAACTAGTATATGTAGTTTATTTAGGAATTGAATTGCTAATAGATGAAATATATTTCATTATAAACCATTTGTGTTATAATATGTAGGAATTTTAGTTAACCAATTCTTTGAGCTTTTTACTCTTACTAATATATTATATTGTTGAATTCCTGAATTTCACCAAGTTTTAACATCTAGTAAAACATTGAGATTGAAGCTTTAAATCTGGTTTGATGAAAAAAGTTGTATTTAAACCATATATAAGAGGTCAGATATATATGGAAGAAGTGGTAGGTGAAATAATGAATAACACTCCCTATTTATTTCTTTTCTTGATTATTTCTTTTCTTGACTATTGATATACTCCAGTCGACCAGCCCTATTCGGGCTACATATATTATAATTAATAGATTACAAGACTAGGGTTGAAATTTATATGTATTTCTTCTAGACTAATCAATAGCTATTCTAATATTAGTAAAGTATTCTTTAATACATTCCAAATGCTGTATATCTCTATTTATAATTGTTATATTGTGAATTTATTAAGTAATTGTTAGAATTTTTACAAATCTGCATATGATAATTATTATATAACAGAAGGTATTAGTTTACATTTAAATGTAAAAATAATAAAAATCAATGATTGATTTTCCATTGACATGTCTTCATTTCAAATTGCTTAATGAAGTTGATAGTTGATCTAAATGTTTGAATAGATATTTTATTTGTTGTTTGAGAATTATTAGAATTCTCAAAACCTGACTGATATTTATCATTGTAAAATATACATAGGCTGTCCCAGATGCTTTTATTTTTAATAAAGAATGGTCTTTCATTTTAGAATTTTTCCAATGCTTTTCTCTATGCATTCTTTTGGTACACTTGAAAATATTTAAGATCTTGAAATCTCTGCTGGAAATTCTTTGTGATTCCTAAATATAGCATTTCCATTGGAAAATACTTATCCAATGATAAAAATTTACAAAATAAGCATTATATCTATAATTACTTTTAGATGTCCAAAGATCAGTAGTAGAATTATTTTCAAGCAAATTTATAAGTTGATCCTTACACCAATTGTATGCTTCATAGATTAAATTTTTTACTGTTTTTTTCATAGCGAATTACAATCTAGGTTTGTAATCATATAAATTTACATGTTGAAAGAGGTTTTAATTCTTTGATTAATAAAGAGTATCCTTTCAATTCTATTTTCATTTGTCAAGAATCATTAACAATGAGTAAGAAATATAAGTAAATATATATCAATATGTTATAACAATATGTTAAGGAGACCAATAGGATCAATAAAGAATTGATTTTCAAAAGAATCTTTTTAAATTTCACCATAAGAATTTCTCTAGATGTTTATATATATTTTTGTCATTTCTTCTATCATTATATAAGCTCTTCATTTTTTTCTAATAATGAAGTTATAAAAAGTTTTGTGGTCTGATCTTTCTAAGAAGTGGAAGTCTGTTGAAGAAATCCGCCAAAGACCACTGGGAGAAAAGGACGAGGAAGAAATACTTTGATTTATTAGATTTTTATTTCAAAATTAAAGATATATCATGTTGATGAATAAACCTCACCTTTGGAGAAGAGGCTGGCTAGAGATAAATTTTAAACTTCAAACTTGTTAAATTTTATTGTTTAAATTGTTTCTTATCTTTATTTCTAAAGATAACCATCACTATAAAATAACTAACTTCATCCATTGTTTAATAAAATTGATGCTTATGTAGGCTTTATTTGTTCATGCCATCCATAATTCCCAAGGTTTTTATAATTGTGGTTTTGTTACTAGTACTATGTGTAATCTGCGGAAATTTGTTCGTATCAATTGTACCTACTGTACCAGCTGAATCAATTTCCAATGATATTTTAATCTCATGAATATAGTATAGCAAAAATAAAATGTAGAGTCTTTGCTATCTGTGTAATTTTTTCTAAATGATTTTCTTTAATTTCAATTTGAATTCAGGGTTATTGATGTATATACTTTTATTGCTAGTTTATTCCTTGTAATTGTTTTGAAAAATATCTTTGCTTTTAATTTCATCATAAGACCATAGCTTTTTGTAACATCAAAATGTTTAGTCTTTGACATATCTTGAAATAATCCATATGTCATTACGTTGTTCTTTAGCATTTTCAATAATTTCATTAAGGATGAATATAGAAGTACCAGGAAGACCCACAAATTGAGCTTCAGTGGCTGTTTGTAAATGTAAATTTGCTTCCCTTTAATGTCTTCGGCAGGGTCAGTAAAAATAGTCTTGATTATTTTTTTCTTATACCCTATCTCCAGACAATCAGTTATGTGTACAATCATTACAGTTGTAATATGTTATATTTCCTTATTGGTTATCATTCGTGAGTTTATACATGGTTGAAAAAATAGATGATGTCCAATAAATTTGTGGTTAGTTAAATGTCATTGTTTGTTAGGTTGTGATTGATATTTAATTTGTTACCCATATATAAAATATATTTTTTTTGAGAAAATGGGAGAGAAGATATTTAATTTATGAGTAAAAAAGAAAAAAATTTGCCAAGATATATAACAATAAAGGGTGGCTTAAAATTTATTTATGGCTTTGATTATGCCGTGAATAAATTCAGGAAGAATTTTTCTTGCTATATATGTGGCTTTTGTAAGAAGAATATAACACTCATTATGGCTTGGCACTATTAAAGTAATATTTCCTAGAACGATTAATATCATATGCATTAGAAATAAGTTGAGCAAATTAAATCAAGTTATTCAGTCTGAAAAATAAAGTTGGTAGCACAGCCCAATGAGTTCATTATGGCTGTTCTCAAAGTTATTTCTGTGCTTTGTTTTATTAATTTGAGTCACGTGAAAGGTTTGTCGTATCTGTTGTAACTTGAAATAAAGTTGTGAAATCAAAATTCAGCCAATATTATAAGAGAATATTGAATTCGCAAATTCTCATAAAATTAAATTTCAAGGGTTAAATGGACGCATAATAAAATAAATAATACTTTAGTTCTATTTGATCAACTAATGTAAAATATAGTCATGTGATGAAAGTATGTATTTTATGAGTCTGGTAAATTAAAATGCCGTCGAATATTGAAGTACAATTAAGATTTTTATAAAGTAAAATACTAGATTGATTATAGATAGATCATATTATTAGTCGACTAGCTTGACAATTATAGAAAAAAAAAACATAGACCCAAAACTAACATCTTAAAATAAAAAATCATATTTAAAAGCTGAAAGTTTTCATGAATTGATAGAAAAAAGATTTCTTCGCGCTATATTCGCATTATAATATTTGATTTTACGATAGAAAAAAATATTTCTGCTAACAAAATTAACGTTAATAAAGTAAAATATTATGGGAAATTGGCAATTTAAGCTGCTATAATTCAAATAATTTGTCTCATGATATTAATAGAAATATAAACTCGCTACGCTAACATGGATATTCCAGCAATTTTATGTTGAAATATATGAATATCAAGTCGTTAAAATAAATCAAAGGAAATTTGATTCGAAACAAGATAAAATAGTAAGTATGAATTATTTTTATTACTTATTATTTTCTCCGGTATAAATGTTATATTATATATAAGAAGCGATAGCTTTTAAAGTTTTCTTAACCGAAGAAACATTTCTGTATGTTGTAAATTTAATAAGAATATTTAGAAATTAGTACATTTTTTCAAAAATGTTTTTAAAATAATTGCAAATTTTAACTGAAACCATTAAATACATACGTGTATATTAATGAATAATTAAAATATTCACCGATGCCTTGGGGGCTCACGGCTCACCGAAAGGGGGGAGCATCGGTGTATATGAAGTTTTTATTAGATATCCACGGAATAACATGCTTATCTCATTGTGTATGGCGACGTATACATCGATATTTTATATTTTTTATACTTTTTCTTACCGGTGGAGTAATTCACAAAAAAAAATCCATCGGTGTATACATAAATACCGATGGGATAAAATAATAATATTCGTTAATTGGGAAATATTTCATTCGTCCTATAAAAAATTTTCTGGGAAAAAAACTCCGATAAACGATCATAAAACTCGGACGCGTGATCAATCTTCTTTTTATAGGATCATTATATGGAAATTTAAATGAAGCATTAATTAGTATTTCTAGTGTTAGTAGCAGAAATGATAGTTAGCATTACTATCGTTTTATTTTACAAAGTTGGCTTGTACAACAACCAATCAAAATGTTAATTATAATTAATTTATGGAAGTATACAAAAGACATTTTTTTTTCACTTTGTTAAAATTTCTTTCTGCGTAGGCGTAACAAATTTTTTTAAATGGTTTCCTGTAATTTAAAATTGAATTGAACATTGCATTGCTTTTATGATTTTGACAAGTTTGGAATTATGAAAGAGGATAATTTCCTTTAATCGTCATATTAAATGTTTAGTCATATTTCTTTGATAACAATATGCAGATAATAGGCGATGATAAGTACAAATCCGAGTATCCCCTTTCAAATCTAATTTCTATACTAGGTTTATAATAGGATATCCTTTGGCAGAGGAAATTATTTTGCAGAACCAATATTGACGAAAATTACACAAAAAAAAAAAAATGAGGACCATATCGTGTTAAAATTTAACCGGTATTATCTTTTTTTTTCTTTTTGAAAACATAAAACACGAAAATGGGTTTATTTTATGTTGTGTAATGGTCGATGAAATAACCAATTATTTCGTTTATACTTTAAAATCCTTAAATTAAATTCCCTAGAAATTGGTTTATATTTTAAGTGGACGTCTCAACGCCTCATGTTTACATTACATGCATAGAGTTGAAAGATTACATAATTTATTATAATCTTTGTTCAGTTATAATATGATTTGATCGACGAATGTTACCCTTAAAGAGGTTAATTCATTATATCATTATATTAGGTGTTTGAAACATTTTAATTTTTTTATGGTAATTTCCAAGTCCATTAATTTAAATATATATATAGGAATTTAACAAAACTCAATAATTTTAGAATATCAATAGAATGAGATTTTATTAAATATCCTTTTTAGTCTCATTCAAGTAAATATGTAAAATATACAAAGCAGATAAAGATCTGCATTTGTTTACTTGAACTTAAAGCATGGCGTCAATGCAAAAAGAAAAAAATATGATGTACACAGTACACAAATAATTTGGTCGAAAAACTTTTTTGCTTTTAAATAAGTTTAAATAAGGAAAATTATTTTTTAATCGGCGCAATATGATGTTATTTACTATCTTTGTTCACTTTGTTCTTTACTAATAATAAATAATTTAAAAATAGCTGTTCCGTAAATTATATTTTGGATGTCCTGAGAATCGGGCCCCAAAATTTAAAATCGGGATTTTTGTTTTATGCACTTTTTTAATGGATGATGTCCTTTTTCTTGTTTTTTTTTTAAAGTTCATTGATCATACCCTTTTTTTTATTATTCATTCATGATGAATCAATTGTTTACGTAAAATATAAATATTTTAATCCAAATTCCTTTTTTGGTTTCTTTTACTAACAAATTATTAACTGAAATTTTATCATTCAGTTATAACAAAAATGGATCATCTTAAATTAATTTTGAGATTGTTTCAATGAATAAAACGGATTACTATATAATAAACGTGTATCAACTTTTTTTCTCGAGAAATTTTTTTTTATATAAAATTTTTCAATTTTTCAATTATTTTCAAAATGTGTCGATTGTATCCTTCTTCTTCTTATTATCATTTAAATTCTAAATGTAAAATTCTTTCTCATAATTCGAAAATTGATCCTGAATCCGGAATTCTTTATGATTCTCCTACTAAGAACGATAATAATAATAATAATATTTATTATGGATTATTTAACGATAAATATCCTCTTCACATAATTCCACATCCTAAGAAAAAGAATGTGTTCATGAATAGAATATCGTACGATGTAATGAGCGATGCTTATTATGAAAATGGAATTTTTAATAAAAAATATGTTGAATTTTGGGATCAAGGAGCGTTATATTATGAGAATTTAATTCATGCAACTCATTATTCTGATGATCGGTAAGTAAAAAAAAAGACATTGAATTATGAATAAAAATTTATTATTTAATAAAAATATTATATTATTTAGGACATATTTAAGAGATACTACGGCGTTAATTCCGGAAAATTCCGAACTTTCAGCTTCAATTATTTATAAATTTGATTATTCTTCATATGAAACTTTGTCAATCACATGGTTAAATTTAAAATTAAATTGTTATGATAATAATACAGGTTATCATTTAATAATTTCTATTTCGACAGACCATCACAATAAGCCAATTAAGCCATCATCATCTCATAATAATCATTACTTAAAAAATCTTAAATGGAATATAATTAAGGAAACTTATATTAAGAATACAAATGAAAGGACGAACCTACCAAAAAATTTAACCCGTTTTATAATAAAAAATAATAAAATTTTTTATATTAAGGCAGAAATTATTAAAAAAGATTATAAAATTTATCAAAAAAATTTACAATTATTTCCTTATATTAAAAATCATTTCGATGAATTTTCTATAAAAAAGAATTTTGGATTAGATGTTATAGTTGAATTATCATCATTATCACCATTATCATCATTATCATCATTATTATATAACTTTAATAATAATATAAGATATAAAAATTGTATGAAAAAATCTGAAGGGTGTGATGGATTATTTAATGATAAATATAGATTTAACGTTTTACCAATTGAAAAAATGAGAAATATTTATACTCATAGAATTTCATATAATGTCATTACAAATGCTTATTATGAAAATGGTAAAACGAATATTAAATATTTGAAAAGATGGGATCGTGGAACTTTTACAAATAAAAATATTTATTATTCTCTTAAAAATTCAACGAATATAGAAAAGTAAGTGATATATTGTGTATTTTTTATATTAAGTTATTATATTATAATAACGTTCTAATACAATATCGATAATACTGTATTCCTTATATCTAGATACCTTAGCGTTGATAAAAAAAATCAATCAGCTTATATTACGTGGAAATTTGATTACAGACCTGGAAATTTTTATATTAATTCTTTAATACTTAAATTGAAATTTCATTATTCTTCTAATAGATCAAAAATTCAATGGTTAATTAAATTATTACCTACAAGAAAAAATCCAAATCCTGAATTTAAACCAATCATTTTTCCTTTACAAGAAAATAATTTAGATTATATCTTAGATTTAACAAAATTTGTTGAAGATGAGTATGGATTTATCTTAAAAGTAAAGATGATTGGCGGGAAAACTCAATTGTTTAGACAAGATGTAAATAAAAATGAAAAATCTATATTACATTTAAATGATGATAATTTTGATATGGATGTTGAAGTAATATTAAGACCAAATATAATATGTGATGAATTTAAGAAAAATATTACTATGAATGAATTATTAAATGATAAAAATAAGAGCGATTTCATTATTAGATTAAATAATTATAAAAATTTAGAAAAAATTTTTTATCTTCATTCTAAAATTCTTATGTCAAAATCTGATTATTTTAAAGCTTTATTTAATTCACAAATGATTGAATCACAAAATAGATTTCTTAATCTTAATGATATTTCTTTAAATATTTTTGAAAATTTAATTTTATATATTTATAACGATAATATTGAAAATTTGAATGATATATATGATTGGATTGATTTATTATATGCTTCCTCTAGATTTTTAATACCTAAATTGGTTCAAATTTGTGAATTTTCTATTAGAAATTATGTGAATATTGATAATGTAGAAGAAATTAAATTAATTGCAAAGGAATGTAACGCTATACAATTAGTTAGATATTGTGAAATGTATGAAATTAAAAAATAGATTAGAAAAAGATTATAGAAATATGAATAAATTGTTATAATATGTTTGATTTTTAATAGCATATTAGTTTATACTTTATATATTCCGTAGTTATAACGAATTAACGAAAATATGAATGATTTGCCCTAGTAGATTAATTACACGGAAAGTCATAGTTAAGTACAATTATTTTATGCCAAATAGCGTCTCAAAAAGTTCATTGAAATCGGTAGATATATTTTCGTTTCTGATCGCTGAACAATTTGAAAAAAAAAAAAAATGCAAATTTTGCATCGGCGTCAAAGCCGTCGAGGTGGGATGCAGAGTAGAGACTGGATCCGTTATCCGGTAAAATTGTAATTTAAAGTTACAAATAAGTATTTGGAACAAAAAATTTTGTAATAAATATTCTTTGCGGAATTGATGTTTTAGTCATAAAATTTATTTCGATTTTATATATAGCAATAGATTCGCTATACACAAATTACACTTTGGATATCCGTTATTTGGATGTCCGTCGGATAAATCAATTACTACAACTTACGAAAATAAAATTTTAAATTATAGATGATCATTGGCTTAATGAATACCTACTAAAGCATTTAAATCTGCGGGTCATTATCTATAAATCTGAACGATCTTTCAAAATTATTAATATCCGTTCAAACAACGTCAAATCAAATCATGTTCCAAATTGTCTCATCGGCCTAAATTATTGGCCCATTCTAATAATGCCTTAAACTGTACCAGCGATGATCTAATTTGGGCCGATGGGACATGGTTTGATTTGGTCTACAACAGATCCAACCTCTAATGCAGAGGACAAGGACTACTGCATCGCAAAGAATGTACCGCTCCACAAGCAATTAGAAGGCATGTGCATTATAGTTGTATCGCAATTGATACACCTTTCTTGATATTTAAAACCTCATGCATTGACTCGAGATCATATAACATTATTACTTAACGGTATGAACTGAAAAAATAAAAAAATTAAAAAATTTATTTTTCGGTATTAACAATAAAATTGGGTTTGAAAAAAAACTGAAAAAAATTTCAACATCCTGTTGCAGCTGATCGCACAAAGATTTTATTTAACCAATTCGTAAGTTTAGTCATTATGTCGCGAGAGTTTAACCTATTATCTTAAATAAATCAAATAAATCTTCGAAAAAACAAACATAAATCTAGGTTGACACGATGACAATTATGAGAATTATGAGATCTGATATAGAATCATGACTAACTATCATTTTATTATTTATTATTAAAAATTAATTCATGCAATTCAAATAAAATATTAATAAAAAATAAAAAAAAAAACCCTATAATTAATATTAAAAATACATACATATTTATTAAGACAGTATAATTCACTAATTTCACTATATTATTAATCCCTCTATTATTTTATAATTAACTACCATAATACCATAATATATTAATATACCATAATTAACCATTAAATTATATATTATTTAGCATGCATCCAATTATATTTCGAGTTTCTTCAACATAATATTCGGTAAATTGAACGAAATTAGGTGGAATCCAGTGTTTATATTTCTTTTTCAAAGATACCGGATTAATCATACATTAAATTATAAATTTTTACGCTCCTAATAATTATTAAATCATATCCGCATGCAGTCTCATATGTTTTTCCAATTTTTTCATAATCCTTTTTGGTGTAAGGTTATAACTTGATCCTGCGTTCTTATTAGTACTTGTAAACCTGTTCAATAAAATAGATATTCTTTCCTTATTAATATTTTTTTCTTTTATAATTTCATTAAATATTTTTTTTGCATACATGCAATCTAATGAGCAAAACCAACTTTTGTTTTCATTATACATATTTTGTCGTTGGTTTTGTTTAAAGCATGTTTTACATGTCACTGGATTATTAAAATTTTCAAATCTTCTTTGGTATTTCGTACAACAACTATCGCAAATTCTATCATTTATCATACCATTCATCCCTTTAATTCTTTTTTTACATTCAGGACATTCTTTTTTGTTACTATTAAGTCTATTGCTCCTTTTTTGATAACATTCATAACATTCTCCTAATTTAACAGTTTTTTCCTGATGACAATGGATACATTCTTTACTTCTTTTATTCTTTTTCATTAGTCCTGAAGGTGCTAAAGGTGCTTTCTTTTTTTGATAACATTCATAGCATTCCCCAAGTCTAACAGACTTTTTCTGATGACAATGGACGCATTCTCCAGTAGGTATATTATTCTTTTCCATTGGTTCAGAAGATGCTGAAGGATCAGAAGATGCTGG
>JADRCO010002728.1:0-12495 GCA_021464525.1 Rhizophagus sp. LPA8_4_AMF
TTAAGAAAAATGCCATTATTCCCACAAATATCTCACCTACCTTTGTGACAATTTACATGCAAGTACTTTCAACCTCGCTGAACAACTTTCACTTAATAATGAAAGTCGATTTGCTTATGACCAAAGTGTTGAAATTACGCTCTGAAGTTGACAAACGAAAAACGAAAATTCGTGAGTTGGTACCGTTAAGAAAAATGCCATTATTCCCACAAATATCTCACCTACCTTTGTGACAATTTATATGCAAGTACTTTCAACCTCGCTGAACAACATTCACTTAATAATGAAAGTCGATTTACTTATGACCAAAGTGTTAAAATTACGCTCTAAAGTTGATAAACGAAAAACGAAAATTCGTGAGTTGGTACCGTTAAGAAAAATGCCATTATTCCCACAAATATCTCACCTACCTTTGTGAAAATTTATATGCAAGTACTTTCAACCTCGCTGAACAACTTTCACTTAATAATGAAAGTCGATTTACTTATGACCAAAGTGGTGAAACTACGCTCTGAAATTTGTAAAAAAAAACGAAAAGTAAAAAATATGATTTTTCCATGATTATTATATCTAACATTTTAAAATTGAAATGTATAGGCCTAATAATGTATTTGAAAGTGAAAAACGCGTAAAATATTAAATAAAAAGAAAAGGATATAAAACAAAATAAAAAATAAATCTTATATATATATTTACTGTGTAACATAAATAATTATGCCACAAATCACATAATAGGAAGAGGAAATTTCCCCCAGTTAAGTTTAGTAATTCTTTTATTTTAATACTAACTGCATTTTTTTTACCTCTTTGTTACTTTGTACCATAATACTAACAATATTATTCATGTTCCTTTATTCTTTTTTACTTGTACTTTAATACTAACAATACTAACATACTAACTATATTTTTTATTACTTTACCTTAATACTAACAACACATTTATTTTTTTATTTTGTTTCCTCTTTCTTTGCAGGTATAGAAATATTTGTTTATTAATACTAATTATTATAATAATAACATGTTTTTTACTTCTTTGTTACTTTATATCGTAATACTAACAATAGTTATCCACATTCCTTTATTCCTTTTTACTTGTACTTTAATACTAACAATACTAACAATACTAACTATGTTTTTGATTCCTTTACTGTTTCTTTAACTCATTTTACTTTAATACTAACAATATTAGCAATGCTAACAATATTTCTTTTATTTTTATATCTAACATTCTAACGTTACTATAGTTGTTTTTCTTCTTTTTACATCTAATTATATTGTTATTCTTTCTTTTTTTTACTTTTATGTATCCTGTATATATTATTAATAAACACTTGTAATTTTTATGGTTTAATAAAATTATATTTAATAAAATATACATTATGTAAACTTATAATACAGAAAATTAAGTATTATTTATCAAAATATTTTAAAGCATTATGAAATATTACGTTATGTAAAATCAAAGAATATTACAAATCGTAGAATTACACATCATAGAATTTTGAGTTATTTTAAAAAGTTGTGAAATATTACACAGTAAAATTACAGAATAATACGAATCATAAAATTATGAAACTTTGCATATCAGAATATTTCAAAATACTTTAAAAAATTACAAAATATTATGCTTTCACAAATTTGCAGCAGGTCTGAAAACTTATGAAATATTATATAATATTTCAAAATATTATGAATCGTAAAATTACAAAACTTTGCATATTGTAATATTTTGAAATATTTTAAAAAGTTACAAAATATTACACTTATGCAAACTTGCAGCGGATCTGAAAACTTATAAAATATTATGATGTGTAAACTTGTGCAACTTTTTGCACTATAAAATTTCCTGATGGAAATTACTTTTTATACTTAAGCAAAGTGTTTAGTAAGTTGAATTTACCTGTATTTCAATTTTCATAAATATATATATAATATATATGAAGAAAAGTACATTTTAATTGTATTAGCTTTAAATTTTTTATTTTTCTATTTTTTAACTTCAGAATGTAATTATACCACTTTGGTCAAATGAAATTAACTTTCTTAATTAATTAATAATTGTTTAGCAAGATCAAAACTACTTACATATTAATTTTTATAGGTGTAAGTATAATACTTTTAGAGATTGATACATTTTTCATAATAGTACTAACTTTTAAATTTTTTATTTTTCTATTTACAATTTCAGAATGTAATTACATCACTTTGGTCAAATGAATTTAACTTTCTTAATTAATTAAAAATTGTTTAGCAAAATCAAAATTACTTAAATATCATTTTTATAGTATAAGTACTATACAGTTAGCCCTTTATATAGTAAAGCCTCAATATAGTGAATTTTAAGTACACTTATAATTAATTTACTCTCGTTATAGCGAAATATTCAATCAAATTACTTAAAATCTTCACTATAGTTCTATAGCGAAGTTGAAGTTTATAACTTAGTATTTGTTATATAGAGGGTTGACTGTAATACTTTTGAAGATCGTCACATTTTTATAATGGTATTAACTTTTGAATTTTTCTTTTTTTAAAATAATCATAAAATAAATTGCTTAGCAGAAGACTCCACTTATTTCTAATAAAGATGTCAGTAAACTTAAGGTAAAATTTATATGTAAAATACTTTAAAGATCCTACTATATATAAATAAATTATATATAAAAAAGGAAATATTATACTGCATTATTTTGATTTTTTCCTTTTTAAATCAATTAACCAATAGAATTGCAAGAAAAAGTAAAGTAAAATTACATATAAAAGTTAAAATTTCTACAGAAACCTTTATTAGAAGTATGTGGGATCTTTTTAGCAGTATAAAAAATTTTAATATTAAATATAAGTTTACTTAGCAATATTGAAATAATTTGCTTATTGATCTTAATAAATTTTAAAATTTTTTCTGACTTATATAAATATTGTACAGGTTCTACTTTCTTACAACTTTCAAGTATCTTAATATTCAAAAAAATGTTTCAATAAATAATTGTAACAATTCTAAAAATGGATAGCAAATTACATTAAATGGTAATTCTTTTACTTACATATTATTGTTGATTAAGTTTAATGTTACTTTCAACTACCTATTTATTACTAAGAATGAAAAAGTTTTGAGATATATTTGCAGAATATATAACTGAGGCCTGATCACTAGATTGAGATAATGAGTGCTAATGTTTTGAGTATCCCTATAAGATTTCTTTATCCCTATAAGAAAAAATTCATAATAATGCTTATAAGAACAATTTCAATATCATTTTTAAGCTTTCTAGCTTGATTTATTAAGTTTTTACTACTTGTTCCTATTACCCTATATCCCTATAAGTGCCTATAAAATATAAAAATTCTAGAAAAAAAAAATGTTAAGTAAATTATCATCATATATATAATTAATATAGTTGATAAGTCCTTATGAATTTTCAAACTCTACTTATTTTTTATTTTTTTTTATATCATATATCAACTATATATCAACTATATCAACTATATATATGGCTATATTTACCTCATAAAAATATCATAAAAAAATCAAATATTTTTTTTCTAGAACTTTTATATTTCATAGAAATTTATAAGAATTTAGGGATTATTTAGTAATCCAAGAGCACCAGAAAAATTCTTCGATCACGTGATCGCGGATTTTTTCATTACATCCGTCACACCCCTCCGCGTTTTCATTGTTTATATTTATCTGAGGGACGGATTTTTTCGAGTACTGTTGGTGAAAAACGAAAACCTATTTGTCACATAATTATTTGTCACTAACACTTTCACGTGTTAGTGCATAATGCCGGTCAGCCGGCCCGTACCGAAGAAAATTTCGGGTGCTCTTGGGTAGTTGAATTTATTCGATATGCACGTGATTTATTATTTAATACATATGATTGGTAATGTAAATGAATTTAGGATTTGTAGATAATTTGTGCCTTGCATATTCTGCCTAATTATTTATTATTTAGATAGAAAAAAAAAGAAGAAATTTATTTAGCTCTCATAACCAAAGAGAGTAATGAATATACATTCTTTTAATATCAGTAATTATAGTACATTTTTCATTTACATGTGATTTCACTTTCCATATCCTCGTCACACATTATTTAACCGACTATCAACGTAAGGGTGAAAATTTTAAATTAGGTTGAAACTGACATAGTTGTAACAATATGTAATGTGGTATACCTTAAAATTGCGCAATACTTGCATTTCTTTTCTGTTTCCCAGAATCCAGGCCCTTCTCGGAGAAAGTATATGTAAGTTCAACGTTACATATTGAGCTGTTAAAAATTTGTAATTATGACATTGTATTTACCTAGAATGATATTGTATTTATCTAAGTGAAGTCATTTTTTATCATGAAGTTAAAAGAACTCCTGAAAGGATTAAGGTATCGAATGTGTAAATAATATTTGGAAAAAACAAATTACAAGAACAATCACAAGACAAATGAAAAAAAAGAAATGATATTCCTATACGAAAAAAAAAAATATTTTTTTTGTAACGCAATTGCAACGCAAAAATTCTGATTGGCTAATTTATAATACAATGCATAAATTATTTTTTACCCGGAATAAAAAACGCCTTATAGCCTAAAAAAATACGAATAATTACATATTGGACTATTGAATTTAGCCACAATATATTAAAATAAACAATTTTTTTAACCCGAATCATGTTTTTATGCATAAAATTAGTAATACTAATCTGTACGTAATGAAAAGGTAAATAAATTAAATAAAGTGCGCAAAAAAGAGAATGTGAAACAAGGGAAGGGGTTTTGTGGCGCAGTACAAACGAAATTAAAAAAATATTCAATTGGAGATAATTTTGGTAAATATCAAAGAAAGAAAATTTAAAAATACGTACTTTTATACTTACAATCATTAGTCGATTTTGGATTCGTATGAATCGACTAACCATATAATGCTTACATATCTGCAAAACAAGATCGCGAAACATTCGGGTGAAACACGAGATGTATTGCTGCGCCACATTCTAAGTATTCCATTATTCTTATGTATGATTATATCATCGATAATTCTAAAATTGGACATTCCTTTTGACTCATACCATTTCAGTTAATCAGAACAAAGAAAGTTAAATAAGGCTCAACGTACAGCTGATAGCCGTAGTTTCAATTTTTGGCGCTTTTTCATTATGTATAATAAATAAATTTACACATGCATTTTGAAAATTTTTTTTTTTTTTTCATTTAACTGGAAAATACATCATCTTTTGATCTGCTCTGAGAACACCCAAAATTGGTCATGAATGAAGTATAAAAATAACCCTAGAACAATACAAAAATTGTCCTTTCCTTATTACCAAAAATTAATTTACCAAACAAACAATTAAACTCCCACCCACATTTGGTTTTTATTAATATTTTTTTCGATTTATTTATATAAAAATCTTTTCTTTTTCTCTAAATAAAAAAAAATAAATAAACGTCCCTTTCACAAATAGAGCTATTTTTTTCATTTTTGCTTTTTACTAATTAAAATGTCAACGGAATTGGACAAATTATTAATTAGAGATATTAGTAGATTATATGAAGACTCAGATGACCATAATGTTCAAATTCAAGTTGGACATGGATCAAACGTTCGTGTTTTTAAAGCTCATTCGGTTATTTTGAGAGCAAGGTCTTCATATTTTCGTGCGGCCTTGTCTTCTAATTGGGCCAAGAAAGATGGAGATTACATGATTCTTCATCAACCAAATATATCTCCAATAGTTTTCGAAATTATTCTCAAGTAAATACAATAAATTATGTTTAATTGTTTTTGTTTTTTTTTTAGCTTTTTTTAAAAAAAATATTTATTTCTTTTTTTCTCATTTTAGATATCTTTATACTGGTAAAATTTCCATGGATGATATGAATATTAGAGTAAATTATACATGTCTTCTTGCTGCAGCCGATGAATTAGCTATTATAGAATTAATTGATCATATTCAAGACCATGTAATTAAGAATGACGCTGCTTTATTAAAAAGAAAGCTCGTTGAATTTCTTACAACTACAGCAAGACATGAAGCATGTAGTAAGCTTCATAAATATTGTGAAGGAATTATTTGTGACGATCCTATCAAATTTTTCTCCTTGGAAGAATTTTATTATTTGGATAAATCTATTTTAATTAATATATTAAAAAAAGAATTGTTCAATATTAAAGAAATTGAAGTTTGGGATTATTTAATTAAATGGGGAAAAGCTCAACATCCAAAATTTCCTTCGGATATATCAAATTGGAAACCTTCGGATTTTTCAACATTAAAAGAAACTATACAAGATTGTATTCCGCATATCAGATTCTTTAATATTTCAGGATTAGATTATTATAACAAAGTTAGGCCCTTTAAAAAAATCCTATCAAAAGAATTAAGAGACGATTTGGAGCAATTTTATATTACCAACCAAATTCCTTCAAGATCTATTGTTTTACCACCACGAGAAAAAGGAGGAATTGATTCAAAAATAATTAATCCAACTTATGCTGCAATTTTCGCATCTTGGATTGATAAAAAAGAAGAACCCTATCAATTTCATTATATTCCTTACAAATTTGAATTGCTTATTCGTGGAAGTCGTCATGGATTAAACGATTATCGTGAATTTTTAAAGCGTTGCAGTAATAAAGGGCCAACTTTGGTTGTAATTAAAGTTAGAGGATCTAATCGCTTATTAGGTGGATATAATCCTGTTAAATGGTGCGCAAGTGGAGGTTATTTATCTTCCAACGATAGTTTTATCTTTTCTTTCGATAATAATAATCATATTCTTTCTCGTGTTAAAACTCCTGATCGTGCAATTTTTAACGTTGAGGATGAATATTTGGGATTTGGAAGTGATTTGGAATGGTTTGCCGGAATTTGCGAACAAAACGATTATCAACAAAAAATATACAATGGAATTGAATTTATTATGGAAGATTATGAAGTATTTCAAGTTGTCAAATTATAATTTTATCACGTTAAGAACTTTATATTTTAAGATAATTATGTGGTATGTTTCTAATATATAATTTCTCTTTAGATTAATTATTTTTAAATAGATTTATTAGCGTATGTAATACTTCCTTTATGTTTATCGCCTTTTTCAAAAAAAAAAAAAAAAATTCACTTTTCCCATCTTTTAAATTGTAAATTTTTTTTCATCCCCGGTTTCCCCTCTTTTTTAACATTATCATGATATCATCTTTTAATAATTTTATATAGATTTTCTAAACAATTTCTTTTGTTACATAATTAATTTTTTTAAAAAATAGCTTTATGATTTAATAAGCATTCTTTTTTGTAAATAACATGTCGGGAGTTCATAAGATAGATACATCAAATAAGTTTATCACATAAGTTACATAAGAAACTTATGACTATATATATATATATGTACATATTCTTGTAATTAAAAATTAATAATGCATGTGTGGTGGGTATTAAAACTAAGAAAACAAGGTTATATTAATTTAGCATTATCATTTTTTATAAAAAAAACATGGTTTTATATAATAATACATAAAAACAAATAAAATTCATTATTGATATTTAGAAGTTTTAAAAGTTTTATGAAAAACTTAAATATATATATATATACAGTATGTTTTATATTATCAAGAAAGCGAATATAAAATCAAACATAAATCTCAAAGCAAAAAGATATTTATAATATACTTTTGATTTGATCACGTTTTAATTGTTTCATATATTTAATACTGCGACTTTTCACAGAGCCTTCAAAAAAATGCTCATAAGTGACAAATAATGTGTGACGAATGGGACTTACAATAAGCGACACCGGCTGATGAAAATATAATATCACGTGAAATTTCGTAGCGTGAATTTATGCCGTGAAATTTACATTTTGTACTACGCGACTAATTATTTAAATATTCATTCAGATGACGTACATTTTCAACTTTTTAATGTTTCTCTTTTTTACAGATAAGTTAATTCAGAGGCGAGCAACGTCGCTTTCATCAAAATGGATAAAGCAGTGTTTATGGTATGTTTTACATGATCTTATAAAAAAGAGAAAAATTAAAAAAATTTATTTTTTTTATATACATAGCAACGGAAGGATTTTTTATTTACTCGAGCTCTTGCTATAGAAGCGTTTCCTAATTTTAAACTAAGACCTTGGATAACAAGAATGTTATCTAATAATAAAGAAGAGTATTATAATGCTTTGGATGAATTGAATGCTGCTTGGAAATTTATGTATCCTAATG
Source organism: Rhizophagus sp. LPA8_4_AMF (assembly GCA_021464525.1). NCBI lineage: Eukaryota > Fungi > Glomeromycota > Glomeromycetes > Glomerales > Glomeraceae > Rhizophagus > Rhizophagus sp. LPA8_4_AMF. The sequence goes on from JADRCO010002728.1 coordinate 8,226, forward strand.
ATAACGTAACATATGTAAGATTACATTTTTTTATCGTATGATTTATTAACTCTGATTATTAAAATAAATTCAAAATTTTTTTTAAAAAAAGTTTCCTCAATTTGCTAGAAATCAAGTTTCTGTGGCAATGAATGATTATCAATCATTAGTTAATTTAGATGACGAACCAATGCATATGAGAGTCTTTCTTGCTTTTCATAATCAGATTGTTAAACATGAAAATGAACCACAAAAAGAACAAAAAAAACGAAATAATGTTAATCAGGTTTAATATTTTTTTTAACAAATATTTTTTATGACTTGCTTATTATTTCAAATATTAATAATTTTTTTGTAAAATTAAAAGGGTGAACAAAAGGAACGAAAAATAAAAAATATAGATTATTTACAAGATTTGATCAATAAAAGGAGAATGATAAAGGTGAGAGAAACTAAGAAACAAAAGAAACAAACTAAAAATTTGCTAGATGGGATTATTGTAAGTAATATTGTTTAAAAGAAAAATAATCTTTCTTGAAGGTTGATAATTAACAAAAAAAAAATTTCTTTTTTAACAATAAGGCTAAACCTAAAAAAGCACAAAATATTATATTTACTTTAGAACTTGCAAATAATGAAATACCTTATATTGATCTTTCTTCGTGGGTCGTACAAGCGCATTCTTACGATAAAGAAATTCGTGATTCAGCTCACGACTCTTTAAATGAAGCATTCAGTTTGAGATTTCCAGAGTCAAATATTAAATTCAAGGTAAATAAATAACTCTAGTATGACGAAGTTTTTGAATTTGTAAAATTATTAATATATTTTAAATTGAATTAATTAGAACACACAAGCATTTAATCGTATTGAATCCGGTTTAGAGGCTTATGAATCGATTGTGCCGGAAGCTGAAAGAAATATACCAATGGTGACATTTCGTAAAATCGTGAACAGTTATCGTGCTAGGAGGCGTGACTCGAATAGACGTAAGGAAAACTCCAATTCTTTTTTATAATAATTGATTATTTTAATTTACATTTTTTTTTAAAAACTTCTAGACAGAATTTCAGTATCACAAGAATAAGAATTGATAAATAATAATTTGAGTATCAATAACTTGAATATCAATAACAACTTGAATATCAATAATAACTTGAATGTCAATAACAACTTGAATATCAATAATGAATAACGAGCCAATATTTTAATATTTCTCCTTTTTTGATATTTTTTTTTCCTTACCGAATGATTTGTCAGTATTGATCGATTATTATATAATCTTGGTTAATTATATGGGGAAATTTATTATTATAATATTTTTTATACCTTGTTATATATAATTTTCATGTAATATTTATTAATGGTGGGAAAATTATTTTATTGCTTAATCCTTAATGGTATTAATTAATTAAATTTATTCTGTAAATAAAAAAAAAATGGAAATTCTAACATGATACTATTATAAATCCATTTCTAAAATTGTATAATGGGAATTCTTTGGAGCGAGAACCTATGACGATCCGCTGTTTTTTTAGAGGAAATTATTACGATTGGTTCAATTGGTTCATACAATTCACACCTGTAGATCTTTAATATCTTAATTATCAATCATATAAATAAAGCAGTAAACCAGTAAATTTGAAAAATGTGCATAAAAAGAACCAATTTCTTTTTTATATAAAAAGAAAGAAATTCGTTCAGCAGAAAAAAAGGGCATCTGGTATGCAATTAAAAAATAGATAAATTCCTTTCCTTTTAAGCAAAATTAAAATATAATAAAAAAGTATCTCATATTATACACCGTTTAACAACAACGCTTACATTCATTATGAAAATCGCAAATAAAAAGAAGTTTTCAACAACAATACGACATAATTTTGTCACAAATTGTTTAGAAGAAGTACTTCAATATTTAATAGAAGATCCAGGAACACTTTATTCGTGTATTTTGGTAAATAGAAATTGGTGTAGAATTACTATACCAATTTTATGGAGTGATCCATTTAATAATATAAAAAGAAAAAATTCTAATAAAGCGAATCTTTCTATAAGAACTTTCATTTCATGTTTAGGAGATTCAGAAAAATCCACATTAATCAATGAATTTATTAGAATTCCGGATTCATGGAAAGAACCTTTATTCGATTATCCAAAATATTTAAAAATATTTAAATACGATCATTTTGGTAAAATTCTTGAAAATTTTGTTAGAATGAATTATAAATTATTGATAGAAATGAAGACGGATTTAAACAAAATTTATATGATTATAACAAGTGTTATATTGGAGATGATATTCAAGAAATCGAGAAAGTTAATAACATTACAATATATTCATGATCATATATCAAGTCAAAGAATAATTTATACCTTGGATCTTTTATTATATTCTTATAATACAAATAATATAGAAGGAAGAAGAAAGAATTCACATTATGTTTCATTGAAAAAACTCACAACATTAAAATTTTTCGCTTATTGTATTCATGAAGAAAGTTATACTATAATATGGCCAACATTTTTTAATACCCTTGCAAAGTTAGCAAAAAATATTCAAGAAATATTTATTCATTTTCCTTCGGATGATGAATTCGATTGTGATCTCAAAAAAGTTTATCCCGCAATAGTGAATTTAATTAAATCACAAAGGAATTTAAAAAGTTTGGAAATAAATGAAAGTCATTGTTCTAAAATGGATCAAAAAATCATCAATTCTCTTATGTTAGCTCAATCAAATACTTTAACAAATTTTAAGCTTAATGGAGAAATTAAATTTATTAATTTAATACAATTATTGGAAAATTGTAAAAATTTAAGATCAATTCATATTTATAAATTAAATAAGTATGGAAATATACCAAAAGATATTAATGGATTAATTAAATCATCTACATCTTTACTTGAAAAATTTTGCCATTGGAATCCTCATTCATTATTTCAATATCAAACAAATAATGCTGATTATGAAATTACTTTAACTCTAAGAATGGTTTCAAAAAATTTAAAAAAATTTGCTTGCAATTATATTTGTGATGATATTTCTAATACAATAAAAAATTATTGTATTAATATCTCTCATTTATGTTTATTTATTACTTATGATACTTTTGAAAAAATTTCTAATTTATTGCCTTTTATGAATAATTTATATTATCTATATTTAGAATCTTCCAAAATAGATATTGTTTTACTTAAACCAAATATGTTACAATCATTATCTTCTTCCCTTCCTAATTCTTTAAGACATTTATCTTTAAATTTATTTATTTCTTTAGAATTTTTAAAAATCTTTTTAATTAATTGTGATATTAATTTAAATATTTTGGAATTATACAATATTCAAGATGTTAATTATAAAATTTCTGTTTATATTAATGATTATTACAATAGGAATAATCAATTAAAATTATTGAAATTAGATAATATACTTTATTCAAAATTTAAGAATCTTTATTATCATATTCATAAAAAGAAAACTGGTTATAAAATAATAGAAAATTTTAAACCCATTTGGTTTGATGAAAAATAAATAAATTTTTAATTTAAGACATTATTATAAATTTGAAAATTTTATATTGTATTATTAAAGTATTATTTAATTTTTTAAAAAATTATAAAATTAACTTTAATATGTTATTATATTAAAATTCTTTAATTTTTCAATAATTTATAATATATATTAATATTATAATATATTAATATAAATTGATTTAAATTATATTAATTTTAAAACTGAAATTTTTTTAAATTAAACATATACAGTTTTCAAAACAAGTAAAGAATTACAAAAAATGCAAAAAATAAAAATACAGTGATTAGAATTACTTCAAAATTTCCAAATTTGTTATTAAATATATAAATATTATGTATATAAAATTTCAGCTCTTTATCTTGTATCTTTATTTCTCAATCGATTTTTTAATTTAAAAAAAAACATTAAAAATTTAAGCCAAAAATTCTGAAATTCAGCATTCAAATTGCAGTTTATTAAAGATTGGACGATTATAAAATAAAGTTTACACAATGTTGATTCTAATAAAAAAAATTTCACAATTTTTTGTTAGTTGGTTGTTGAAAAATTTGAAATTAAAGTTTATCATATTGATTGGAAAATCTAAATTCCAAATTAATTATGACATCCCAAATGTACAAATCCTAAATTATTATAGCATCCCAAATTAATTATGGCATCCCAAATTAATTATAACATCCCAAATTAATTATAATATCCAAATTAATTATGACATTCCAAAATTAATTATAATATTTTAAAATTAATTATGATATT
>JADRCO010002729.1:0-12490 GCA_021464525.1 Rhizophagus sp. LPA8_4_AMF
ATTTTCAGTCACTAATTGTACAGAATTCGTACAATAATATTTTCTGAACAAATTCTGGATTTTCAATTTTTTACTGGGATAATTATAACTTTATATCAATATATGTATTTATTCTTATTATTAATTAGTCCTTTAATGTAAGAACAAATGTTTTTTATAATGAGGACCATTACTGTTTCCCAATAATGTGAGGACTATATATAAAACCAAATTAGGTTAATTTCAACTCTCAAAATGGTCAAAATGATTGACTTTAACTTCCCAAAAGTTGAAATAGTTGAATTAAATGATGTTAAATGATTATCTAAAATTAATAATAAAAGTATTTTGCATCCAGTGATCAGAATCTAATGATTAATAGCCCATTTAAAAGCTCTAATTGAGACCGATCAATGGTAGTAAGATCATAATAATATCATCAATATCCAAGATTATATTATTACTTAAAGATTTAGATGTTTTACTTATAATCTCAGTATCTAGTGATTAGATTTTAATAATCTTTGTGTCATTTGATTCACCTCATCAAGAGGATTTGAATGACATACAATTTCTAACTTAGCTTCAATATTGACAAAATTATTGCAATTTAAAGTTTTTACAAAATCTTATAAAGAAAATTTTTATCTGTCTAATCAAAAATGTATTTTTAGCACTTATTAATGAGCACCAAAGATTTTTAAATTTATTATAAAGAATATCTATAATAAAAAATGTATTTGTACAAAAAAATGTATTTTTTTCAGCACTTATTAATGAATGCTAAAATTTTAAAGTATATTCTTTTATTAGCATTGGCATTCATTGATGAGCATGAAAAATTTATAGTATTTTTTATTAGCATTGGTGTTCATTAATGAGCGCGAAGAATTTATCCCTTCAATTTTCAAGGTAAAATTAGATTTAAAAAAATTTACTATTTTTAGAATATTTTAGCATCCAATGATCATAAAATGATAAAATTTTTTTTTAATAAATTCCTCTTATTGATGTGCATCTAATAGTAATATTTTCAAGTCTTAAAAATTAATAAATAGTTGGTTATTTTAATTTACAATATTTTTGTTTTTTAAAAATAACTAATTATTTTACTAATTACAGTAAAATTAATTTTAATTTATTGGATTTATTTTATCAAAATATATTTAATATAGTAATTTTATATTTCTAACATTAATATATAAAAAAATATATTGATTTAAAAATTTTATCTTCAATTTGTAACATTTTATTGCTAATTTTTCTTAAAAATTTATTAACCAATTATAATTTTTTTTCAAATTTTTACTTAAAAAATGCCATAAATTTTGCTATAAAATTATAGTTTTTTAATAAAGTAACTTAAAAAGTATATATAATTAACTTTATTTAATAAGTACCAAATTTGGCTGCAAAACACTTTAAGGAATAGTATTTTTTTATTAGTATTAGCGCTCATTGATGAGCGTGAAATTTTATAGTATTTTTTTATTAGCATTAGCGCTCATTAATGAGTGTGAAATTTATAGTGTTTTTTTATTAGCATTAGCGCTCATTGATGAGTGCAAAATTTTAGTGTTTTTTATTAGCATTAGCGCTCATTGATGAGTGCAAAATTTTATAGTGTTTTTTTTATTAGCATTGGCGCTCATTGATGAGCGTGAAATTTTATAGTGTTTTTTTATTAGCATTGGTGCTCATTGATGAGCGCGAAATTTTATAGTGTTTTTTTATTAGCATTGGCGCTCATTGATGAGCGTGAAAAATTTAGTGATAACAGATAAGTGCCAAAATGATAGGTCACCCATGGGTTCACCCATGGGTTAACCATAGCCTTTTATAAAAGGCTATGATGGCGTGACTGGGGTGAAATTATAAGATATGTGTATTTTTTCACTTTCGGCAAAATTAAAAATTCATAATATTCATTATCTTATCTTTTTAATTCTCTTTTTTTTTCTATTTCTAACTTTTTTAAGCAATTATCTAATTTTTTTCTTTATAATTCTTCTAACTCTTGAATTTGTCTTTGAAATTCATCATATTTAAAATTCAAAATAAATTAGATTTTGTTCAAAAACCACTTCTGAATCAAGAATTAATGTCAATATTTTCAGTCAAATTAAACATAATGAATATACTTTTCAAACTTTGTATTGTGAAAATAGTTATTTTTCAAATTTGTGTGAAAAACACAATTGGAAATAAAATTTTAATTAAAAAATTGATCTATTTTCTCATCTAATTTATGAAAATCTATACTACTAGTTATAAAAATTTTTAGTGATGATTACATGAGTACAGGGAGTATAGCGAGCACAAATTTTTATATCACATAATCATGTAGTTATGAAGGAAAAATGTGATTACATAGTCAAGTAGTATGTGACAATCACGTAGTTACATGTACTCGTAATCAGGGGCTGTCTGTAGTTGTAGTAAAAGCTAATAACTGCTGAAAGACACATTTTTTATATGGACTGATACTGAAAAAATGTATATACTGAGATACGGAAAATTGACCAATTCAGTATCTCTCCATATTCAAAACGTATCTTTCAGTATGTAAACGTATTTTTCTGTATAAATTCTGTATAAAAAATGTATCCACTTTTTTTATAGGGCTTAAAATATAAAGTAATATGTGTATCTGAACCAGAATTATTTCCAAAAACCAGAATTAATAATTCTCTAGTTTATAAATTAAATATATTATGATATACAATAATATTACAATAGGCAGACTTGCTTTGATGGATGAGTCATTTTCTCAGTAAATTTTCCTAAAATTTTAAAATCTTATAACTTGTGCTCTTTTAGCATTTAAGTAATTCTGTAAATTTTAATAGATATATGATGACTTTAAATATGAAATAACTTGGCTTTCACCTGGAACTTCTAAAACAAAATATTTATCAGAATGAAATGTTTGATTTATTATTATTGAAGTGTTAATGGGACTTGTTTAAAAAAATGAGGTATTTTATGAAAAAGACAGATATTTGGAATATTTTTGCGAATTTTGAAATGGATAATGTTAAGAAGAAGTTTAAAAATTTCAAGCAAATTTTACTATACGACTTGATATACTTTTGTTAAATTATGTTTATAATACACCTCAGTATTGTGGATATGTATACTAATAGTTAATATAACTAATACTTTAAAAGATTGCCTTTTTACCAAGTTATTTATTTGAAAAAAAGTTAAAGAATTTATTTTGGAATATTTTGATTACTTTGTACATGACATATAATAATAATACAACAAAGGAATAAAATCTTTGTAATAATAAAGTGACAAATATTCATATTTACTCTAACATCCCAACCTTATTATCTGGTATAAATTAGAGAAACCTGGTAGTTGTATTATTTGCTAAATTATTGTCAAAAGTGCGTGATAAACTATTTAAATCATAGGTTTTATTATTATGCTAATACATAGTAATATGAGACAACCAACCAAAATAAAAATTATGTAAAATCTGCATGAACTTATGAGGATAACTGATAATATCATAATATATCACATACGATTATGAAAATATACACATAGTTGATTATCTAATTTTAGTTAAAAACATCTTCCTTAGACAAGTGGAAATGGAAAAATTGATGTTTTTGTTCAAAAAATATAATTAGGAATTAAAGACTATAATGATTTAGTATTTGAATGGATGCCATACTTATGCCGGAGAAGATCAAAATATCAAAAATTTTCAAGCTCATTCAAATATTTTATCATTGTAGGACTGTACACAAAATAATTAATCAGAACTATGTTGGCAACATTTACTACATGAAGCTATTAATTGATTAAATAGGCTTAATAATAATGTAAGATAATTTATTATGAAATAAAACTCTAGACTCTTAAAGATTCTTGTAAATATTGTGTTATTATTAGCTTTCTTTTTGGTTGGAAACTGTTTTTAAGAACTAGTTCAAAGTAGCTACATTTATTATTTTTACGATAGATTTCTTTAAAAGAAAATTTGAAACAATAAAATAAAGTTTTATAAGATAAAGATAAATATCTAAATAATTTGAATGTTACTTTGTTTTTTAACCATCTATAAACTTAACATAAAATTTGTAGGTATCTTCTCATTCTCATCATATAGTAAAACATCTTCAAATTAATATTATATTACTATAATAGACAAAATGTCAATCACTTAAGGCAAAGTTTCCGTAAATATATGGCATCAAGAAAAAATAATCAAATACTTACACAAATAAATGATAATGAATTGCAGGTAATTTATCAAAATATCATTCAATCAAATGACAGTGAGATTAATGATGACAAGTTGATACGTCATCAAAAATTAATTAAGACAAGATTACCTAATAATCAATCAAAAATCTGCTTGTTTATTTACTTGATATTATACAATATTCTAAAGGACCAAATAAGGGTAGCCCAAAAACCTTTATTACTATGATAGTTGATTTTTAAAGCTTAAAACCAAGCATTTAAATGATCATTATGAAAAACAAACATTGATGTACAACAAATTTTACTGATATGGTTATGCAGCCCTACAAAAAATTTTTTGCTATACCAAATGGCCTTCATTGGCTCTAAATTAGCTCAAATTTATGCAAAAAATGATCCAAATTTAAGCCAATCTAGAGCCAATTAATATGGATAAATCCATTTGGTTAACTGGAAAAAGTTCTCTGGTACTAATTTCATCTTAAATCTATTATCTGATGGAATAAATAAATTAGCAAAATTCATGTAAGTTAAATTTTCAATCAAAATAATTTGTTAGAATTTTTTATTCTTGGAATAATGCTGGATGGATCAGCACAAGGTCGGCACAAGATATTTGTACTATGTGTTATATTCTGAAATTAGGGATGGAAAAAGTTCCAAATGGAGCGACAGAAGTGCAACAGAGCCGGTTCAAAGCTAAACATTAGCTCATCAGTAGCGGATTTATGGTCATTAGGTCACTTTCCCTTTTTGGAATCTCATGTAACAAAATTCCATTTTTGTGGAGAAATTTGCCTTTTGGAAAATTGTGTAATATTACACAACATAATAAGCAGATGTTGACCAGAATTAATGATTGCTTGAAAGTCTACTTCAAACTTAGGTTTAGAACTGGTTCAGTTTGGCTTACTCTTGACCTGCTCCAGCTTGGTAAACTAAAGCTGAACCAATAAAGTCATTTCCATCCCTATCTGGAACTTAAGACTGGAATTGATTGCAATTTTTCAAATTTTGATTAAACTTAGGGTTAAAATGTCAAAAGCAAATGAAGTCTTAAATTTAACTTGGGAAATTTCATAGATAATGAGTGTTAAAAGAAACAAATTTGTTGTTTGAAAATTTATTTGATCAAAAATAATTTTACGTTTATTAAAATTTAAAATTTAAAAAGTTAAAAAATCTGAGTATCATAGTAAAATAATTAAGCGTTTGTTGACAACTTGACATAACTTTACATTATAAAAAGTTTATGACCCTTTTCCACATTTAGTTTATTACATGTAATACAACAATTTTTATCAGGAAACTTTGATTAATTAATCTGTGTACTAACCGGTTATGGCCATGTCCCATTTCCATCCCAAGTTGAGAAATACTTTTTACTAAAAGAATGTTAATGTTAATAGAAAGGTTTATATGTTACATTATTATCTTGTAAATTCATAATATTAAAAGACATTTTGGTTCACATATATACACTGTATATTCAATAATATTTCAAATAAAATCAAATTAGATGAAATTGAAAGCATTATAAATTGATAATATATGTTTATAGTTGAGAATTATTCAAATTACAAACTAAGAACATTGTAAAATAAAGTACTTACTACTCTAGCTTTAGTGTTTAAATAATTCCAAATAAAAAAGAGGATACATAATTAGTTAAAAAGTAACTATTTAAATTACAAACTAAAAAACTTGTAAAATATTTTACTACTATAGTCTTAGTGTTTAAATAATTCAAAAAATAAAAAAAAAGAACAATCTCTGTTGAATATATAATATAAAATATCACTCTAAAAAAAATACTTAAATCCTTTAAAAAAGTGATTCACGTCCAATTTATATCAATATCTAAATTAATTAATTAATTAATTAGTTACACATAAAATAAGTGTGTAATCTCTCATTTTTAGTATATATTACATACCCAGTGACTTTGAATCATAATCCAGAGATATACTTGCTGAATATTCAGATTCACCATCAGAAGATTCACTTTCTGAAGATTCACGTTTTAGAATTTCATTTGCATCAGATTTAGCAATATATTTATATCCAATTGGTGCATTTGTAAATTCCATAATGTTACTTTTTAATTCTTCATTAATATCATCAGAGTAATAGAAAATCCAGTTTCCAATAATATTTTTAACTTCTAATGCAAGTGGCCTTTCTGATTGATTTTTATTCCAGCATCTTTCCATCAAATCTGCATAACATTTTGGAGTATTTTCAATAATCTCAGGACGTTCACCATTACAAATTCTTAATTTAAGGAGAGTATCTTGTGCTATATTATTATATGGTAATACTCCAGAAGTAAATTCCCACATAATCATAGAAAAGCTATATATATCACTGGATTGATCATAAGGATAACCTCTTAAAACTTCAGGTGCTATGAATGGTAGTATAACATCATTAGTATCATCATTTAAAAAAGTTTTTACAGGCTGACATAGAAATCCAAAATCACTAATATAAATCTTATCATTTGCACACTCTTTATCCTCTTTATGAATTAAAATTTTGCCATCATGAAAATTACAATGAATAAAATTTTGACTATGGATTTCATGAAGCCCAGAAATAATTTTATGCAATATATGTAATCTTTGTTTCCAATTCATTTCAATTATTTTTGTTAAATTTTCTCTTAAGCCACCTTTATTTGCATAATCCATTACTACCATATAATTTGGAGTATCTGGCATTTTTGTAAATCCATAAATATTAAAAACTTCAGTTGATTCTGAACAATTAATATAATATTTATACTATAAAAAATAAAATTAAATATATTAGTGCAAATAAATTATGGCTAAACTTAAAAACAAGTTTGTATTATCATACTTTGTCTAAAAATTCTTTCGAATCTTTATCAAGATGTTTAAGAACTACTTCTTTATTTTCATTTGACAAAGTAGCTTTATGCATATGTCCAAATTTTCCTTTATCAAGATATACAACATTTTTAAATTTATCATAAGGAATCCATTTTGGATTGTCTTCAAGAATAGGGGCAATTGATTCTATACAAAAGTATAAATGCATATTAATAAATAAATTTAAGTAGTTAGTTATCTGTGTGTGACTTGAAACTAAGATACCTGAATGAGCCGTAGCAATTGCATCCTCACTGTTTTCAAATCTATAATTAAAATAACTAAGTCGTATTAAATTTATATCAAAATAAAAAAATAAAAAAATAATATCAGCACTTTACCCTAAATCTGAATAAAAATATAATAAAATATAAAACTCAGTTTTTATATTAACGTTAATATTATATAGTAATTCATAATTTATTACTTACCAGCTAAAGTATAAAATGATTTTAAATAAAGAATTCAGAAATTAATATATAAATAAGTATCAAAAAATATTAAAAATAGAAATAATTTATAACTTACGAGCTAAAATAATTTGTCAGGTGATTATTAAGTAAAAATTTTGCCAAATTATATGTCAAAATACATTAATAATAGAATTAAATAAACAACTTACCCTCTATATTATTAAATAATTTTAAATAAAGAATTTAATTAGTCAAAATTAAATATATAAAATAATATCTAAATATGTAATAACAAAATTAAATAAATAACTTACTCCCTAAATTATTAATAGTTTTAATAAAAAAATCTAATTAGTTCGAATTATATGTAAATATGTAATAATTTAATTAAATAAATAACTTACGAACTACATTATCATTATTAAATAATTTTTCAAATAAAAAAATTTAGTTTAAAATTTTAATATATTATGATAAATTTATATAAATAACTTACAAACTATATTATCAAATAAAATTTAGTTAGTTTATAAGTATAGAATAGTAAAACTAAATAAATAACTTACTTCCTGTATTATTAATAATTTTTTTTTAAATGCAAAATTTAGTTAGTTTAAATCATATAAAATATTATAAAATATGAATAGTAAAATTAATCGAATAACTTACTTCCTATATATTATTAATTTTTTTAAATAAAAGTTTAGTTTATAAATAATATATAAATTTATGATAGTAGAATAAATAAGTAACTTACGAACTATATTATTAAATAATTGAGTGTAAATATTATATAAATATGTGATAACAAATAAACCAAATAACTTATTAATAACTCACCATCTAAATAATTATCACATAACGGATAAAGAATTTAATTAGCTACATAATATGTAAATATATAAATATGTAATAATACAATTTTAAAATAACTTACTCCCTATTATATTATCAAATAATTTTTTTAGAAAAAAGATTTAGGTTAATTATATAATTAATATTTAATAAAAGAAATAACTAAATAATTTATAACTTACGAACTAAATAAATCATTATTCATTAAACGATTTTAAATATATGCAAATATTATATAATAGAATTAAAATAGAAAATTCTTAATATACACGGGTGTTTCAAACACGAATCACGTGACCTTATAACAAAAAATAATGTAAATAAAAACTTGATAAATACAACTTTAAAAAAACAAGTACAGTAAGTGAAATTTTCCTGTTGCGTCAAAGATCATTTTGAATGTTATATTTGACAATCTTTTTTTTAAATTCCGGCCAACATTAAGTGATCAGTGTAAAAATTTACCTTTTTTGGAATCCTGTAGCCTTAAAAATAACTTATAACTTACCAACTATTAAAATAAAATTATCAAATAAATTTTAAATAATATAAATATATAATGATAGAAATAAATAAATAAATAACTTATAACTTACCAACTAAAATAATTTGCCAAATAAATTTTTAAACAAAGAATTTAATTAATTTAAGTATTATAATATAGTATTGAGATGATAAAATTAAATATATAATTTATAACTTACAAACTAAAATAAGTTACCAAATAATTTGCATTTGTTAGTTTAAATTATATGCAGTTATTGTATAATAAAATAAATAAATAACTTACAGTCTATGTTATTTATTAAATAAAAAATTTAGTTAGTAGTTTAAATTATATGTAAATATTATAAATAATAAAAAGTATCTTACCCCCTATTATTGAATAATTTTAAAATAAAAAAACTTAGTTTATTAAATATTATGAATTTATGATAAGTAATAATAGAAATAAATAAATGAACTTATAACTTACAATCTAAATAAATTTCCAAACATTTTAAGGATTTGGTTAATTTAAATTATACATAAATAACCAGGAACATAGATAATATAACTTACACCCTGTAGTATAAATTATCAATTATTAGGTATAAAAAATTACTATTAAAGTATATACTGTATAAATTACTTACAATCTAATTCTATAAATAAAGATAATTATTTTGAATTATATGTTAATTTAAATAATTATAATAGTATTATCTGAATATAAAAATAAATAACCGATAACTTACTAGCTATAGTATTTAGTAATTATTATTTAAATTATTTGTATTAAAAATTAGAATTAAATTCTAAGTTGTATTAAATACCCATTATATGCTTTACCTTTATCGTTACTACGGGCCATTACTATGCAATTATATCAAATTCTTCCTAAAAAGCAGTGTATATAATTTATTTCTATTGAACGCCTGGATAGTATATATATAGTAGTTTAGGTAATAATATTTATGCAAAATGCAGATTCAAGGTACATGACTATCATTTTAAGACGATTTAATTGTCATGCGTAATATAAATAAATAATATACAGTACAGGTAATAAATATAATGTGATGATTAATGCGGTAAAGTTGCGGGACCATTAATTGAAAATGATATATTTGCCAGTATTACAAGTTTCAGATGCATTGTGTGCAATTATGTTGATTACAAGCACAAATCCTCATGTACGATAACAAATTTTGATAAAAATTCATAACAACCATATTTTAAAAGTATGTGCTATGTGCCTATATCTTTAGCATATAATTTTAAACGTAGACACCATTAAAAAAAAAGCACTTTGAAAGTTTCTCTTTTAAAAAAAATAATGCATTTAAAATAATCTATGTAGCAGAGCTGGTTATACAAAAAAATATTTCAGTAATTGTGCATAGCCTTTTGTAATAATTTATTTATTTTAATATATATTTTTTATTTTTTATAAAAATTTATTAAACACCCTGGCGTATCACATTTCAAAACGATCTACCTAAAACATCCTACACCCAATATAGATAACTATTTAATTTTACCGTTATCCGATTGCTTCCTACGAGTCTCTAATTCGGCCTTATGCAACTAAAAATATACGTTACAAAAATACAAAACAAAAAAAAAATAAAATTAACAACAAAACACAAAAACTGCATATGACTAGATCAACATGTCCGGCTAAATTATTCCCGAATATCATCAATCGATCACCTCATTTTCCTCCAATTTTATTCGTTCTTCCTCAATCCTGACTTTCCTAATTTTAGGTGAAAACGTATACTTGTGAAACTTTGCGCTGCGCCACTTTTAGCCTTCGAAGAAAATTTTTTGGACTTTTCCATTTATAAAATGTACAATAGCTTGTTTCGCATTATTATTTGTTACAGAATAATGCAGCAAAAATATATATATATTTAGATCATCAGAATATGATTTACATTTATAAGAATTGAACTAAAAACAGCCCGCCCATATCTGTTATGGACAAATATACTATATATACTATATTTTTCAGTCGATTTGATTTTAAAGACCAATTTTTTGAGATATATCCATATTGACCCTATAAAAAAAGTAGATACGTTTTTTATAGGGTGAAATCAGTACTAATAGCGTTAATTCTATGGTCTACCGTTTATTACTATGCCATTTTTTCGATTGTTAAAATAAAATATTTAACACATTATTTATTTATATTCCTACGGTTATAAATACAGAATATTAATTATTAGTGAGTAATAAGCAACAAATATAAAGTGTTTATTTCATAAACATACTGTAGTAAGAAGGTAGTGCCTTTATTTGTTATATAGTGAGATTTTTTTGTTTTTTTTATTAAATGCATTACTTCATTAGATTTACAGTAGATTATGCAAAAATAATATTTACGAAAATTCACTGTACTATTTGGGATGTTTTCAAAGAGTTTTTCGCATGGCGTTAATTGTGTACGAGAAACTTAAATTTTTCCTATGCGTGTTTGTGTTACATGTAGGGGTTCGTAAGAGCCGAGTTTGTCCGAATAATGGTTTATATTTGTAATTATAGAATTATAATTAGAAAAGAAAAGGATTAACTTTAATTAAAATAAAACCAATTATTAATTGTATTTTGTTTTCTTATTATAATTTAATAAGTCATGCATGTAAAAACATTTGTGAAACTTGATGATCAATTTAACCATTTGTCTCACATAAAATAAATTCGAATATGACTCAGATGTAATAACCTTGAGGGTAGATAGATAGACTAAATAACACCGGAAGAAATTTTATTTTTTATTTTTGCCGATACTATTTTAGAGGCTCATATAATTGTGTAAGTATGCGAATATTTTATTCGTATATTTATTCTATTTTGGCAGGCTAACGTTTTTTAATTCATTTTATACTGTGTGGAAGAAATAACATTAAATTTGTTTCTTTTATGAATAATATATTGAGAATTATTTAAAGATATCAAGAATACGTCATTTTAATGTGTTTTATGACTTTCATTTCGTATTTTGTAAAAAATCTTTTTAGCTCATAATAGCATCATTTAACATATTGATAATTCTATACAATGTAAACAAGTTAAGAATGTAACTTTATAATAAATGTAATGAAACCTTAAATTTAGTTTTACAAAACAAAAAAAAATAAAAATAAATAGTATCACTACATTAAACCTTGACATAAAAGATTAAAAGGAAAGGACCCAGACCTCAATCACCGTTTTAAGAGTAAAACAAATATTATTTACTTTACTATTTTCAGTTTTCTAAATAATGTCAACGCTTGGCCTTATGATATCAAAAAATGCAATGAAACCACTTACGTTGTTGTTATTGAATTTTTCCTTTTAAATCGATGATCATTTCTCGATTAATTTTTTACAATAATTTTTTTTTTTACAATGAAATTTGGTAACCCTATCACTGTACATACGTGTACTATATTTTCTGTGATCAAGTATTCTTTTTTGCTGATCAAAATGCGGCCCGGGATGCTCGTAAAACACTACTTTCTTTTATAAATAGGTTTGCATAATCTTATTTTTTTTTTTTTTTTTTTTAAAAAAAAAAAAAAAAAAAAAAAAAAAAATTAAAATAAAAAAAAAAAAAAAAAAAAAAAAAAAAAAAAAAAAAAAAAAAAAAAA
>JADRCO010002730.1:0-12483 GCA_021464525.1 Rhizophagus sp. LPA8_4_AMF
TGCTATTCCAAAGGAATTGGAACAGAAATTAATGAGATAAAAGCATTTGAATATTTTAAAAAATCAGCAGAGCAAGAATGTTTAAGTGCACAATTTGAACTTGGATATTGTTATGATGAAGGAATTGGAACTGAAATTAATAAATTTAAAGCGTTTAAATTATATATAGAAGCAGCTGAAAAAGATGATGTAAAAGCACAAAGTATTCTTGGAGTTTTATATGAAAATGGTGATGGTACTGAAAAGGATTTAAAACAAGCTATTTATTGGTATAACAAAGCAGCAGAAAATGGATGTGAAGTAGCACAATATAATTTAGGCACATGTTATCAAGATGGAATTGGTGTAGAAAAAGATGAAAAAAGAGCATTTGAGTATTATAAAAAATCAGCTGAACAAGGATTTTTAGATGCCATATTTCAACTCGGATATTGCTATTATAAAGGAATTGGAACTGAAATTAATAAGTTTAAAGCATTTAAATTATATAAAGAAGCAGCTGAAAAAGATAATGTAAAAGCACAAAATAATCTTGGAGTTTTATATGAAAATGGTGATGGTACTGAAAAGGATTTAAAACAAGCTATTTATTGGTATAACAAAGCAGCAGAAAATGGATGTGAAGTAGCACAATATAATTTAGGCACATGTTATCAAGATGGAATTGGTGTAGAAAAAGATGAAAAAAGAGCATTTGAGTATTATAAAAAATCAGCTGAACAAGGATTTTTAGATGCCATATTTCAACTCGGATATTGCTATTATAAAGGAATTGGAACTGAAATTAATAAGTTTAAAGCATTTAAATTATATAAAGAAGCAGCTGAAAAAGATAATGTAAAAGCACAAAATAATCTTGGAGTTTTATATGAAAATGGTGATGGTACTGAAAAGGATTTAAAACAAGCTATTTATTGGTATAACAAAGCAGCAGAAAATGGATGTAAAGCAGCGCAATGTAATTTAGATATGTGTTATCAAGATGGAATTGGTGTAGAAAAAGATGAATTTAAAGCATTTGAATATTTTAATAAATCAGCTGAACAAGGATGTTTAAGTGCACAATTTGAACTTGGAAGATGCTATTCCAAAGGAATTGGAACAGAAATTAATGAGATAAAAGCATTTGAATATTATGAAAAATCAGCAGAGCAAGAATATTTAAAAGCTAAATTTGAACTTGGATATTGCTATGATAAAGGAATTGGAACTGAAATTAATAAGATTAAAGCATTTGAATTATATAAAAAAGCAGCTGAAAAGGATTATGCAATTGCACAAAATAACCTTGGATATCTATTTATGAAAGGCGAAGTACCTGAGAAGGATTCTAAAAAAGCTGTTTATTGGCTCCAGAAAGCAGCAGAAAATGAAGTTGAATATGCATATGATAATTTAGCTATATGCTATGAATTAGGAATAGGTACAGATATAGATATAACTAAAGCATTCGAATTATATGAAAAATCAGCTGAAAAGGGATATATCAATGCAAAATTTTATCTTGGTTATTGCTATGTAAATGGAATTGGAACAAAAATAAACAGGAAAAGAGGGTTTGAATTATATAATGAAGCGGCTGAAAAAGGAAATAGTAATGTACTAGACTGTCTTAAATCAATATATGAAAAAGAAGAAGAAATAGTAAAAGATTTAAATGAAGTTAATTATTGGTATGAAAAATCAGCAGAAAATGGTAATAAAATAGCATTATATAAATTGGGAGAAATATATGAATTAGGAAGAGGAGTAAATATAAATGTAGTTAGAGCATTTGATTATTATAAACAAGCAGCTGAAAGGGGATGTTTAAATGGTAAATATAAAGTTGGAAATTATTTTTTTCATGGAATTATAGTTGATGTTAATAAAGAAAAAGCGTATAATTTATATAAAGAAGCAGCTGAAGGAGGAAATAGTGATGCAAAAAAATGTCTCGCATTATTTTACAAGCAAGATGAATAATGTATGGATCGTAATGAATATTTGAAGGTTAGAGAGGATCCAAAAATTTTCTAAAACTAAAGAAAATTAATGTAAACCTACTAAGTAAATGTGGTTTAATTATTATTAACATTTTTTTTTAAAGTACATACTTCCAAATTTGAATGATTCATATATAAATTTTTTTACTTACCGTAATTATATTTTGTATTTATTATAATAATAAAATTATTCTTTTAATGTAACGATACGTATACCGACTTAATGTAGTGATAAAACCCATTATTTTTTACTTGAATTTCACTTCTTGTCTTGAACAAAAAAGGTTTTTTTTTTGATATCACATTAGTTAAAGAAAACACCATATTTAAAATTTGCAGTATTTAGAAATCGGTATAGTAGTAGGGATATTTCACAAATTAATCATTGGTAATTTATTAATTTTTATTTATGCGATGATTATTAAAAATTATTTAAAAGCAATAATTCTAATAAAAAAGTCATGTTAAAAAAAAATTAACTGATATACAACCGGAAATATTATTAACTGTATTTACAAAGCCGTAGTTGAAAAACTAACTTTTCAGTACTTTCACAAAAATTGGTGTTATGACAATTTGTAACTTTAAAAAACCTGGCACATCGTGTTATTGTAGCTTTGATAATGTATCAAAAAAATAAATTAAAATTAGTATAAATTTATAGTCTTTTTTCAAAAAATTATCATTTGGTCCAATTATTTTATACATAAAAATCTTTTGGGTGACATTCAGCAACAACGATTAATAAGAGTATATTATAATCATTGGTATTTTAATATTTTAAAATTTTTTAAAATTCTATGAATTTTTGATCATTAATTTCATAACAACTATTTTAGTTGATGAGTAAATAGGAGAAAGATATAAGTTTATGTTAACAGCCTGCATTTGTCCATATTTGATACCTGGACCAAATTAGGCCGAACCAAAATTCTTGGCACGATCGTGTTTTTCACATCTTCGTTGTTTAACATTTAATTACTTTTAAATTTAATGTTTATTTTTTTTATAATCATTTCGAATATTAAAAAAAAAAACTAGAATAGAAAAGATGCATTATTATTTGAGCCCATATGAAGAAAATACTATAAATATCTCAAGTCGGGAGATAGTTACAGGAAAATAATCAATTGATTAGTACAAATTTAAATGAAATGATAATACAAGCAAGCATTTGCATCAATAAACTGTCCTAAAAAAAATTGATGTAATTTCTACTTTTGGTTAGAATATTATTTTAGTAGTCTAAAAAAAAAGAAATATGTTTTTTTTCTCAATATAAAAATAATCAATGGAAAACTCGATATCAAAAATTGTTCGTATTGAAATAAACCTTTTACTGAAGAATTATGGTGTAAAAAATTATGAGTAATAGAAGGATGGACCAGTGGAAATCCTGGTATTGATATGTAAGCCAGTGAACATAACAAAGTTAGAATTATGTATAAACTTCTTGATTGGGTAGATTTACGGATTATTGAAGTGATTTTTCCAAAGTGTATTCGCAACTTGGATTGGTGGCAGGTTATAATATAAATAAATGATGGTGGAAGTTACCAAAAAGTGAACTCTGAATCTATACAAGTTGATTATGAATCACAACATATATATATATTTAAATGAAGTTCGTTTTTATACAACTGTATAATTTAATTTTATTGTTAGATCAAAGATCATTCATTAGTTTTATAAAAAATTTTATGCGAATATAGCCTAAAATACGCTGGAAAATAGGTCGCTTACTCATTTAAAATATATTAACTTTATTTGTTATTACAATAATAGATACTCATGATAAATTTAACTGTTGATTTTTAAAGTAAATTAAGTATTTTAACAGAACCGTATTTATAGTTAATCTTCTAATTTCTTATTTGTGTTATTTAACTAATTATTATATTTGAATTTATTAGTCTATTTATAGATTAATTTCTTTATAATGTACGCTTAGGATAATAAAATACGCACGAAAATTTCCTTGATATTTCAAGTTTATTTTAATCTTATAAGCCCCTGAAGTTGATGTTGAAATTATTCAGATCATTATGTCATTAGAAATTTAGAATTACATCAACATAAATTAGTAGTGATGTCTGATTAATTTAAAAAGAAAATATATTTGATAATTATAATCACTTTAGTATAGGCTTTGTCCTATTTTAGTAACTGATGAAAAAATATTTATACATTTAATAATTAATCATTGTTATTTTATAGACAATTTTAATTTGCTTAGTAATTTTTGTATTGTAAACTTTTCTTTTATATGAATTTGATTAAATGAATTTTCTTTTAAAGACTTAAAGTTATCTTAAGATGTGTAATAGTAAAATTGACCTTAGTAATTAATTTACGAATTAGTTCATTAAAGTGCAATACAAGAAACTTTTAATATTTTTTTCCGGAAATATTATTTATGTAAGGTCACACAAACAAAATTTTTAGGTTCTCGTAAATAAACATTTGAAATGATGCGAGCGAATAAAGCAAAAATGATCTGTTCCTGAATATAATAATTTGAAAATAATAATTTATCAAATAAATTATTTAGGAGACATACATTTATACGAAGGTAGAATGTACTTTAGTTCTTTAATTAAATAAATAAAAATTTCGTAGTTATTAATAAATTTCTCCTACATATTCACATCTTATAGGTAATCATAGAAGTGATAGGGTAAAGATGTCGAAACATGTTAAAATTTTTATGTAAAAATTTTAAAAAAATTATATACATACTATATATTTAAAATAAAATAATTATTTGTTATCAAGTTTAGCTTACGATCCAAAACTCATCATTTAACTGTTATCAGGAAAATTTCGGAGTTAACTTTAGTAAAATGTTTCGCATCCGCATACATTAAATAACTCTTAGAAAATTTTTAGTGTTTACGTCTGTCTTTGAGGTAGATTCCTTGCAATTATTAAGTATTAAAAACTATGGTTTTAACAAATTTAAGTTGGAGAATCAAATTAAAGTAATTTGCGGAACTGAATTATTCGATATGTGAATTCATCATTTATTGTTCGGGCTATAATACTTTAGTTCACCATACAGTAAACCCTACGAGCCAATTAAGAATAAATGAATAGCAGATTGAGAATTGCGTCAATTTATATATGAAAAATTTGGTATTTATTTATAAAAAATATAAAAAAAAATATAAAACAAAAATAAATAAAATCTCGGCATATTTTAAGTATATAAAAATATAAAAATTATAAGCAAAGAGGAAAGAATTGACAAAGAATTTGTAAAAAGTGAGAATATAAATAATGATAAATATCTTAAAATATAACCAACAAATTGGATTCATTGTAAAAGAGCATTAAACACCTCTGTCAACAGTCTGTCAACCATTTTCTAAATTTTTTTATTTTCTATTTTTTTTTTCTTTTCTTTAATAATAGTGCCTTCACCTTTTTTATATGATCTACAGGACTTTTATGTGCATTGACATTCCCTTCCGTTGCAGTTATTTTATACAATTCAAATGCTTTTTCTTTATCTATATTAGTTCCAATTCCTTTCTCATAATAATATCCAAGTTTACATTGAGCGTTAGTGAATCCTTGAGCAGCTGATTTTTTATAAAATTCAAATGATCTAATATCATTCTTTCCAATACCTTTGCCTAATTCATAAAATTCTCCTAATTTAAATAATGCAAATTTGTTATCATTTTCTGCAGCTTTATAGTACCAATATTTAACTTTATCTAAATCCTTTACAATTAACTCATCATTTTCAAAGAGAGTAAAATTGGAATGATTGCCAGCTGCCTTATCATATAATTCAAATCCTTTTTCTTTATCAATTTCAGTTCCAATACCATTTACATAAAAATATCCAAGCAGAAATCTTGCATCTTTATACCCACTTTTAGCCGATTTATTATAATATTCAAATGCTTTAACTTCATCTTTATCTACACCATTTCCCAATTCATAACATTCACCTAGATTATATTGTGCTACTCTATATCCATTTTCTGCTGCTTTGCTAAACCAGTAAACAGCTTTTTCTAAATCTCTTTCAATACCATTACCATTGCAATATAATACGCCAAGATTATTCTGTGCAATTTTATGCCCTTTTTCACCTGCTAATCTAAATAATTCTTGTGCTTTTGTTTTATCAACTTCAGTTCCAATTCCTTTATAATAACAATTTCCAAGCTCAAATTGGGCTTCTAAATGTTCCTGATCAGCTGACTTTTTATAATATTCAAAACATTTTCTTTTGTTTTTTTCTACACCATTATCTCCATATTTATAACAATTACCTAAATTATATTGTGCAATAACATGTCCTTTTTCAGAAGCTATTTCATATAATTCAAATGCCCTCACATTATCAACTTCAGTTCCAATTCCTTTAGAGTAACAATATCCAAGTTCAAATTGAGCTTCTAAATATCCTTGATCAGCTGACTTTTTATAATATTTAAAACATTTACTATTATCTTTTTTCACAACATTATATCCATTTTTATAATAATTACCTAAATTATATTGTGCGATGGAATATTCTTTTTTTGCTGCTATTTTATATAATTCAAATGCCTTTACATTATCAATTACAATTCCAATTCCTTTATTATAACAATTTCCAAGTTCAAATTGTGCCATTAAATATTCTTGAGTGGCTGATTTTTTATAATACTCAAATGCTTTACTTTCATCTTTTTTTATACCATTCCCATCTTTATAACAATTTCCTAAATTATATTGTGCAAATTTATTTCCACTTTCAGCTGCCTTGTTGTACCAGTAAACAGCCTTTTCCAAATCTTTTTCCACGCCTTTACCGTTTTGATATAAATTTCCAAGGTTATTTTGTGCATATGAGTATTCTCCTTTTGCAGATTCTAGATATAATTCAAAAGCTTTCTTTTCATCTTTATTTATTCCTATCCCATTTTGATAACAAATACCTAAATTATATTTTGCACATATATCTCCTTTATTTGCAGCTTTTAAAAACCAATTAAATGCTTGCTTCTCATCTTTTGTTATTCCTATTCCATTTTGATAACAATATCCTAGATTATTTTGTGCACTAGAATTTCCTTCCTCTGCTGATAATGAATAAAATTCCAATGTTTTATATTTATCTTTAATTTTTCTGATTCCGCATTCTACCGATTCTTTCTTTTTGATAGAATTTGATTGAATTTCATTTGAACATTTGTCTAATGAATCAAAATATTCCTCCATAATATTTATTTCATCTTTACGTAAATTTATTTTCAACCCATTAAAATTTTCAAACTGATCACTAACATGTGACATTACATGTATATTTTCCAAATTTTTTGTCATAAAATCATCATTTTTATCTAAAATAATATCTTTATAATAATAAAATGATAATAAATATTTTGATATAATAATATTAATTAATTGATACATAGAAGATAATTTTTTTTTATCATCATTTTCATAATTTTTAATTGATAATAAATAAAAATTTAAAATTAAACATTTATCAATTTTATTATTATTATCATTATTAATTAAAATATGATCATAAAAAAATCCTATTAAACTTGAAAACCAATTTTCTTTTTCTTTATGATTTTCCATTAATTTTAAAATTATTTCAAAATTTTTTTCATTATAATTTAAATAATCTTTTATCCATTCTTTTAATATATTTTCAAATCTAGGATAATATTCTATTTTTATAATTTGACGATAAAAATCTTTTAAAAATTCTTTTAAAAAAATTTCATCATCCTTTGAAATATTATTATTTAAGGACATTTTTTTTTTTGAATTTTGAATTTGAGTTTGAGTTGGAGTTGATTAGTTGAACGAAATTTTTTTTTTTTTGTGTTAATTACATTACGTACATTACGTACTTAGTAAACATTACGTACTCTAACGATTTAGGAAATGATCGATGTTAATACTGCGGTAGGTAGAAAGTGAGTAACGTAGATTGGCTAAGTGAGGAACGTAAGGTACATGAAAATTCGCATGATTACGCTACTCCCCTTAATAAGGCACGTAACGTAAGATGAAGTTTTTTTACCTTACGTTACTCCCCTTATACATATGTCATGTGATCTGTACAACATCAACGCAACTTTTTTCAAAAAAAAAAAAATTCTTTTTTTTCTTAAGAAATATTATACAAACAAATTTATATAATAATTATTTTATTACTTTTATAACAGCACATTTAAAAATTAGTGCTTTTACACTTTATTACAATAAAATCAATTTCTATAAGCAATAAACAAACATTATTTTCAATGAAATAGTTTAAATACGCGTAAAAATAATTTATTCAACTAGCATATAAAATTAATGCCTAATACAACTCAACACCTACTAAATGACTCCAAGGGCTTGTTTCAGCTAAAAACTCACTGTAATTTCATATAAAAGTATTAATATTGTTATGAATATTAAAGTTGTTTTAATAAAAATTAATACTTGAGTGGTTCCATACCTGCTGAACAACTTTACTTAAGCTTCCTAAACTTATTTCATTCAGCAAAAGCACACTGAAATCACAATTGAAAAAAAAATATATTATGACAATTTAAAAAAAAAATATCTATTTTCTTCACAAATATTTAGACAATATTAATAAAATATTAGTATTCCATACTTGTTAAATGACTCTTATTAGTCACCCAAGTCTTGCTTCATTAAACCGAAGTATTAAAATAATATTATAAAATCTAAAATCTACAAAAAAAAACGCGTTTATTGTAAACAAAAATAGGTTACAATTTATTAACAATATTCCATACTTGAGTTTTTTAAGAATATTTAACTTCATCATTTAATAGGTTATTAAAAAATATTTTTAATATGGGAAAAGAAAAAAGAGTTCGTGGGAAATAATTTTGTAAAAAAACAACGATCGCGCCACAAGATCCTGTGTAAGTCACGTGTACAAGGTGAGTAACGTAAGATGAAAAAAAATTTACTTTACGTTACGTACCTTACATTATTATAGTAAGTAACGTAGATAAACAAGTGGCTTTACGTTACTCACTTAGCCAATCTACGTTACTCACTTTCTATATACTCCGTCAAATCGGCCCATATGTATGAATTTAATAAGTTTTTATTTGTTTTTCCTCCAAATCTGTTCATTCAAATTGGAAGCTAATAAATAATAATTTTTTTAAAAGTTATAACGAAATTTATTATTTTTATTTTTTGAAATCTCTTTGAACAAGAACGAAGCAACAACCAAAGAAACTTTTTCAACTTAGAAGGAATTTGCGTTTATTATAAAAATGTGTTAAGCTTATTTTGGTTAGATTTGCTCGCTTTTGACAGATACGGATACATGAAAGATAGTAGATAGATACTATCGATATATTTTAATTTTTTTCTTAGTTTACCATCTCTGATAATTAATTTTTCGTTATTTTTTGCCTTATAACTTGAGTATGGTATGAAATTCTAACGATGAAAATTGAAAGTTTTCATAAATACTGTATATATACTGTATATTGTCAAATACTATTTTATTATTTTTCTTTAATGGATGATCGACATCGATTCAAAGCATTTGTACCTCACTTGTACTTCTGACGATCCCAAATGTGGGTAGCACTTGTTACATAAGTAGCTCAAATGGTCATGTGGTCAAAATAACCATTGACCACAAATAAATAAATAGGTGACAAATTTTTTTTGTAAATTCAGAAAACAAAAATGTCAAAAGATAAAAATACCAAAGTAGAAGATTTAAATTATTACGTTAACTGGTTGGAGAGGTCAATTACCGAAGAACATATCGAATTATATGAATATTCAGACTTCGAAAATATTCAACTAATAGGAAGTGGTGCATACGGAAATGTTTATCGTGCTAATCGAAAAAACTCCAGTCGTATTTTCGCTTTGAAATCTTTTAATTATGAGAAACAAACTCTTAAAGAAGTTGTAAAAGAGGTACGTATAATGCTTGTAATAATAATTAATTTAAAAAGCCTCGATTAAATAAAAAATTAAGATTTTTTTATAATATACTTTTTTTTATAATATACTTTAGTTATAATTACACCGAAATGTTAATTATCATGAAAATATTATACGGTTATATGGAATCACAAAAGTAGAAATTGGCAAGTATAAATAAACAGTATTATACATAACTTAAATAGAAAATAATTTCTAATTGTCGAAATTTTTTGATTTAGACACAATTCAAAAATATTCTTTTATATTGGAATACGCCAACAGCGGTACACTAAATACGTATTTAAAAGAGCATTTTAATAAGCTTGATTGGAAAGACAAATATAACTTAGCGTCACAGCTTGCTAGCGCTATAGAATTTTTACATGAAAAAGATACTATTCATCGTGATTTGGTAATATTATTTTTAATTTTCATTTTTAATTTATTTATTGTAATATATGTTTTAACATCATTATTTTATCCTGTAATTAAAGCATGGAAATAATATACTTATACATCAGAATAATATTAAATTAGCAGATTTCGGGTTATCAAAAAAAATTTCTGAAGCATCAAGTAATGCATCAAAAATACTTGGTGTAATGCCTTACATAGATCCGAAGAAATTAGAAAATCAAAATTATAAATTAGATAAAAAATCTGATGTGTATAGTATTGGAGTTTTATTATGGCAAATTTCAAGTGGATATAAACCTTTTTGTGAACTTGATCATGATGCAAGCTTAGTTTTAGCTATATTGAATGGTAAAAGAGAAGAAATTATCAATGGAACTCCTGTTAAATATTGTAACCTATATAGAGGTAATAAATTAGAATATTTCATCTTATTTATATATCTATATATTTAATTTAATAATTGCTAATTTTATTTACTTAAATTAATCAGAATGTTGGAAATATGAACCAAATGAACGACCAAATATGCAGAAAATTGTTTCAACACTAAAATCAATAATGACTCTTGAGGAAATTAATGCAACTATGATAGATAATTTTATTGAAAAGGAAGAAAATCATTTATTTGAAGTATATGAATCAAATTCCGAATTAAGCAAAGGAACCATAGATTTAAATAATGAATTAATGTCAAATAATGAACTAAATTTAGTCGAATTTAACATAACTTCTACTGAATCAAACGAAAGAGTAAATAGCGAATCAAAAATAAATGAGATTGAAGAGACTGATCAACCCATTTCACATAAAATTCCAATATCTTCAAAAATAACACAAGTAGAATCTATAATAAATAATTCAGATTATTACTTATCATCTATCGGCATTACAGAAGCGGCAGTAAATAATAATACAATTCAAAATCAAAAATATGAAAATAGTTTATCAAATGCAAGCTCAGATCAAGTAACAGAAACATCAGTAGGTCTTATTGAATTTATCAATGTTGATAAGTTAACTGCATTTATTGTTAAAAAACATGATAGAGGTACCACTTTTGATCAAATTCAACAATTAATAAGCAAACAAATATTACAAACTAATCAAGCTACAGATCGTCTCATAAAATGGTTATTAAGAAATCAAGATAAATCACGATATGTTTGGTTCCTTGGATTATTTTATTATTATAATATTATTTTAGAAGAAAGTAGTAGCATCAAAGCATTTGAATTGTTTTCAAAGTCGGCAAATGATAATTATTCAATTGCACAAGTTTATCTTGCTAAATGTTATTATGATGGATTTGGAGTTAATTGTAATAAAAATTTGGCATTTTATTGGTACCAAAAATCCGTTGAAACTGGAAGTATTATTGGACAATTTTATTTAGGAAATTGTTATGAATTTGGTATTGGAATTATAAAAAACGAAAATAAATCATTTCATTTTTATAAAGAAGCAGCTAGAAATGGAAATGTCACGGCAAGACTTTATCTTGCAAATTGTTATAGATTAGGTAAAGGAATTGAAAAGAATGAGATTAAAGCATTTAAAAACTATGAAATATTAGCAAAACAAGAAATTTCTGATGCTCAACTGCGACTTGGTGATTGTTATTATTATGGAATTGGAACGAAAATAGACAAAATTCAAGCCAAATGTTGGTATGAAAAAGCAACAAATAATGGAAATATTATAGCAAAAAAAATCCTTACAAGGAATTATAAGATAAAAACAGGAGTTGAAATGGACAAATCTAAAAAAATCAAGTTTTACAAGATATTATTTAATAAAAGTTTAAGTCAACTTGGATTGTATTGTTTTGGAAAATTATTATTAAAAACAAATTATGAAAGTCATTCTACTATTTTCAAAAAGCTGCAGAAAATGGATGTAAATTTGCACAATTTAATTTAGGCTACTAATAAAGTTTAATATAAAAAAAAAAAAAAAATCTATAATTCTGTTATTATATTAAATTATAATTTATACAATTTTACAGATTCTTGATAATTACTATTAAAAATATATAAAGTTAGACAAAATAAATAAAAAGATAATAAATAATTAAATTCAAAATTAAACTAAAATAAATATAAAATAAAATCATAGTTACTAGTATTAAAGTATAAAAAAA
>JADRCO010002731.1:0-12482 GCA_021464525.1 Rhizophagus sp. LPA8_4_AMF
ACGATTTTATGTCAAAAAGTGAATTTCCGATTGCTTGCAATACGCGCCATAAAATCGGCTGAAAAAAGCCAGAAATCGGACAAAAATAGCCAAAAATCGGCAGTCCGATTTATTGCCGATTTTTACTTATTTGACGTGTGACAATTTGGTGGAGAACCTGAGTAATCCAAGACTTTGGTGGTCTAGCGAGTCAGTTCGTGAAGAATATATTTTTTTTATGTAGACAGTTACCCAACTAGCGATTGGTTTGTGTTGATGTTGAGAGTAATGAGCGAGACAGTTCGTGCATCTGCATGAAATATTAGAAATGAGTGATCAAGGATTGAGTAAGGTTTATTATAATAAACTGTGAAAAATGTCAAGTATTGGAAGACTAAGTAAGGTTGATTATAGTAAGTAAAGGAAAGGTAATTGGTCACTAATATTTAGTAAAAGAAATATCGAGTATTGAGTAAGATTTATTATGATAAGTTGTGAAAACGGTGAAGAATTTGAAGTAACCAAGTAAGATTTATTATAGTAAGTAAAGAAAAGGTTCTCAATAAAATAATTGGCTGCAGAGCTTGCAAATACTGGCAGAATTGGTGTGAAAAAGAACCAATTGGAGTAAAGTAAGAAATGTATAGAGAAAAGTTAAGAAATGAGTTAAGAAATGATTAATTGGTATAAAAAAGGACCAATTGAAATAATAAGAAATATGAAAGAAATGTATTAAGAAATGTATATGGAAATGTATTAAGAAATGTTAAGAAATGTGAGATAATGTAAATAAGATTAAGAAATTAGTAATTGATATGAAAAAGGATCAATTTGAAAGAAAGTATGTAAAAGAAATAAAAGAATAAATAATATTTTGGTATGAAAAAGAACCAAAAAGAAGTAAGAAATATTGTGAGAAAATGATTTTAAAATGCAAGAATGTGAAGTATATGATAAATTTTGCAACGCTATAATAATTAATAAAAGAAAGTAAAATAAAAATTTCAGAGCGCAGTAAAGTAATAAAGTGCAGTAATAAATAATAAAGCATATGAAGGTGGGAGATAATCTCCCACTTGTATATAAAAATTTTGAAAGTTACATAATCAGTGGCGCAGTGATAAAATAAAGTATAAGATGGTTATAAAGAATTAATTATAAAATAAAGTCACGTGAAATCTGAGAAATTTAAATTTAAGGGTATATAAAGTAGCACGTAGTATAATATAGGGGATGTACATTGTAATAAATTACACAGAAAAGATATAATAGAAGTCATGTGATTGGGACACATGATTGTAATGTGATACAAAGGATGTAAAGTTGTGTAACTGAGGTGCAGAATGATGTAATAAGTCATGTGATCATAAAGAAGAAAGAAAGAATATATAAGAAAGTTGATATCAGAAAATATATATGAAAAAAAAACTCTTTCCCGTAAACTTCGGAACTACAACATTTTTTTTCACTGACCTGTTTTATTTTTTTATAAAACAGTCATTTTATTTTCTCCGTTTGAACCTGCAATAGAGTTTCTGTTCTGTTCTCACCCATATATTGTTATATACCTTTGTTTCTGGCCTCCCTTATTCATATTTTGCCCTTTTATATTGTTGAAAAATTAGGAACTACTCAAATTTTTAATATTTTTTTACGGCTAGTTTTACTAGTCAGGTCATTTTTCTTTTTTTCCTTTTATCTTAACAGCGTTCTACGCCAGACATGTCTCTTAACGTCAAGCCTGACGATAGACCTAGGTCTATTGCCCTTCAGTGCTATAACCTCCTTCCCGCGAATAAAATTACCACCTTCTCTTTCAATTTTCGCTACCTTTGTCCTTCTGCGGGATGTGATCAATGAGGTAGTGGTCAGCTGTATGATCAGCAGATCAGCCAATTTTACCTTTTACGGCTAAACCATAGTTCACGAACACCAATCGACATGGATTTCTTTGTCTTGCATAATAATCAGGATCTACCTAAAACTTCTAAAGGAGTTTCACCACTACTTCCAAAATTCCTAATCTGAATTATCTCCTTGCGACCTACCTAACACATGTATTTTCTATTAATCATCAATTTCCAAAATCCGTTGTGGCTAAATACTTTAATAGGTTAAAAACCCTATTGAAAGACAAACTCGTGGCTTTACATTCCCGTACCTCTTCAACGTCTCCTAATAATAGAAAAACCAGAACTTTTATTAAATTAGTTACAAAACCTACGTCATATATTTAGGATTTTATTTTCCTTGTGCTACAAATTGTCCCTTCCCAGCTGCTTACGTCATGTCAAAGAATCGTTGGCGCTGCTGCACACATCATAAGGTCATTAATCAGACACATGTTAATCCACCTCAACTTATCCGTTCCAAGGAATTTTATCTTCAGAAAACCAAGAATAAACTACAAAATGTAAAACATGAAATGTTAGTTTAACATTTCGTTTCATTAAGAAATAAAAAAAATTAATGAAAAACACTTACAAATTCCATGTCCAGAAAAACCCAAAGAGCTACCTACAGAATGCAAAATAAACATTATAAATGTTTCATTAACTAATGTTATATTAAAAAAAAGCATTTTAAAGAACTTACTAATATTTGAATAAACCATATAAAAAAAGGAAGAAATATGGTGTTATATTAAAAAATTTTCAAAGAAAAATATCCATCACAACTCTATTCATGTGTAAATCATTCTTTATTCAGTCATCTAAAAAAATGAAAAATCAAACTGTTAGAAACATTTAATTAAAAGAAATGTATTAAATCCTTCCTTACCAAATTTCTATGCGTCTGAAGACAAACCAAGAAAACCACTGAAACCTAAAAAAAAAAAGACTTTATTTTTTTGGTTTTCCTGTAAAACAATCAAGTTTATATTTCGCCTATTTGATTTGAGAGGTTATCTTTGTCTTGTAAGCCAATTTTAAATAAATCTTTTCATCATGGCGGATTTATGAAATACCCAAAATTTGTCAGTCATTTCAATTGATATTGAATATATATAAAAAAGCTTAGACAATTCAATTGATCAGCACGTGATAAAAATTAAGCAATTTTGTGGTTAATCCGTTAAACTCATATTAAGTATAGTCTTTTTCTTTGGTAGAATTAGCATATTTGTTTTGTATACCCCTCAGTTTTACGTTCGTATAATAAAAATAAGAATAAAAATAAAATAAAGTTAAACTTACATATAAACATAACATTTCTTTCTGTTACAAAATGAACATAAACTATTATCAGTACTATCATCGGCCATTATTATTATTTTTTTATTGGTATGAATGTTGTAGGGTCAATCCCCGCAGTATTACCTGCCAGTCATATGACTGTGCCACTAGGATTGCTTACAATTGCTAAACCAATCAAATTTATTAATAATTTTCGAGTTCATAAACAAATAAAATTAACATAAAAATATAAGGTGAATGTTAGTTTTACTAAGTAACGTGATCTCCATTTCTTTATATATCATTTCCCCATTGTCTATCTTTTCCTTTCCTTTGTCAATGTCAGCACATACGTAATCCTAATTATAAAATATCACAAGAATAGTTTTACGTCATTACGGAAGCAGTATATTATAAAATTACACATTAAAATTTATGCACTTAAAATAAATACTATGCCTAACAAATAATAATGTGCACTATGTAAAGATGGTTCCTACAACGTAAACAGTTTGCTGATAAAATGATTAAGTTGTGTAGTAATAATATGCTCAAATTTGACGCACCACCCACAGGAAAAATTGGTTAGATGCAAGTTATGGGTACAAAAAAATTTTTTAGGTTTCATTTCTGTTTGCGACCAAAATTAGCTAATTTTTATTAATCAAATACTAAATTTGGTGATCAAATATCTGCTTAATTTCACTTGACACTTTCACATGATCAAATTTTACATATAAAAAATTATTTAATAATATAAGGTGTTGGTTAAGATATTCATGCAAAATATGATTTTTAAATTTTATATCCTATAAAAAAATTTTTTAGAGTTGACCACATATACGAGTTTTTTGGAATAACATCCAGAAAAATAATCATTTATTAGACTTCTTCTAAAAATGGGGATAATACAAATAATGCATCACCTAATAATGTAACAAAATAATTTGAGTCAACAACAAATTTTTCCGCTAAATATATAGTATATTGAAAATATAATGTAGGTACATAATTATAATAAGCATTAAAAGTAAAGAAATAAATTGGTATTAAAAAATACCCAATAGGATATTTCACCCTGAATTCAATGCATAATATTAAAATGCAAATGAAAATTATAATTGGAATAGAATAAATGAGAAAATTAGAAAGAAATATATGCATTATTATATTTAGGCCAATACCAAAAAATATATATACCATATATATCATGAATAAATATATGAAGAAATCAAAGCAGAAACCAAATATGAGTAAACCAACCAAAATTATTGTAATTCTATAAAATTCATGTCTAATGCTAGGAAAGATACTCCCAATATAATCCGAACGTCTAATGCTAGAAAAGATCCTTTTAAACAATTTACTATAATTCGAACGTCTAATGTCAGAAAAGATTTTCCTAATATATTTCGAACGTCTTTTGTTTGGAAAGATCCTCATTCTCCTAAATCTCAGAATCCATACTATAAGAGATATTATCCAAGATGATACCAAAGAAGAAACTAATAAAGATTGGATAGTAGGATTACTTGTTCTATAAAATAAAATCCGACACTCTAAACTAAATGAAACAAGTAATAATAATTGATTTGGTAAACGTCTACTGATACCCATCAAAGATGAAACTACTTTAGAAATTGCGATGTATGTTAACATTTCACGTCCTGCGCCAGAGAAAAAATAAAGACGAATTATATTTAAGAAATTTATATAAGATGTTAATATCTCATTTTTCATTTCAAATTCTTCAAACCCCTTATTATTGTGACTTGGAAGAATTAAAATTGATGGTAAAAGCCATAATATTATAGAGATTAACCCTTGTATAGCATCTTTTATTGTTCTACCACGTCCTAAGAACGTTCCAAATGCACCAAGAGTTACACTTATTAAATTAATTGAAAAAATCATATCGCAACGTCTAATGGCCCCTATCCTTGGAAAAATGAGCTTTGAACAAACGCAGATGCTAGATATAGCGCAAAGTATATCAGCAAGATAAAAATAAATATCTGGATTTTCATTATCATCGGCTCTAACTGCAGGAATCGATAGTAGAAAAATTAAAAAGATAGCTGATAATTCGCCGTTGATTAAGAACAGTAATTTCTTAGACATGGTTCGTTTTGAAGGACAATGAAAACATAAATATATTGGAAAAGTATGAAAAAAACCAATCTCTCTCGAACCAAATGTTGAGCGTTTAGTGGATTATCAAGATTGAAAAGTCTATGACCATTTAGTTGTTTTCAATAATATGTTTAAGAAATTGTTGTCTGGTGTAGGGTTTGAAGGAGGTGATGATTGGTATAATGGAAAAAGTTAAGATACAATATTTTGAGGCGTCTTTGACGTTCATGGTCTTATTTATTTATCATTCATTATTTGTTTATTATTTTTAATAAGAAACGTGCATTAATTATTTATTTGTTTGGTAAATCAATTCAATTAATTTGTAGTGCCACACACAGGGTTTTGTATGTCGAAATTTGACCAATTTGGATTTATAAAATATTTATAGTATACCAACTTACCATCTTCTTCACGGAGTTTATTCTCACATATGTAAATACAATATGCTGAGGGATGCACATGAAAATCACGAAATAGTATTTCAATTTAGTGTAATCCTTCTCTTGCAATTCATTTATTGTTACTTGCTAGTTGTGTGCTACAAACATTTATTTTTATAGGTTAGAAATCAATAACAAGCTTATATTTATTGCAGATGACAACAAAATATTAATTTTATGATGTTGTATATTAAAATTTTTCAATTAATTAATTTTATTTTAATAAAATAAGTATGCACAGAAGAAATTGTTTTAAAAATACTCTTCTATTCGTTCATCAAAAAAAAAAAAAAACTAAATCACAAAGAGCATGCTATCACGGAATATAAATCCATCTTGAAGGTGCAAAGGCAGTGTACATTTTTATTTTTAGTTATATATGGATGATTCGTAATATCGTTACATCTGAAGCACCATGTTGTTTATATGGCTATATATATCAACGATAGCTTAAAATCCTCGATTTATTTCAAAGTCTCACATAATAACCAGGTTGAATAATTGGCGAAAATATTTATTAATAATTGAAGTCAAAATCGTTTTATGCATGAAAAAAAAATCGGATGGTCATAATACACTCGTAATACTGGATATAGTACGTATTGTGACTTGCTATAGTTTATATAACGTTCATTAATCTTCCTTTCAAGCTTTTTTTTAAATAATGGTTTATGCATCGAAAAGTGTTAACGTGAGCCCAGGCTTTGGTTAAGATTATTTAGCGATTTCCAAGAGTAGATGTTTTAAGATCATTTAGGTCATCAAAATTCTTCTCAAATTCCCTTATTATCAATATCCTTTAACCTAGCTTCAAAGTTGAAATGCCAAGTAAAGAGATTTGAGGATATTCATATTCAAGTCGCAAGCCAAAGTCAGAAAAGTATAATTAATAATGCAAAAAAATACAATATTAATTATTTAGACGGAATTTTTGAAATAAAATCCTACATAGCGGATAACCATTAATAGGTTATCCTCTTTAAATATTCAATCGGTGTATTTGTATGTATAGCTAATGTAAAAATATTTTTGTAGATTAGTTTGTTTTTCGAGAGAAATCTGACTCTATGGATTCATATTTAATTCTAGGAGAATTTTTTTGAAAAAAAAATGTATTATTACCTAACGAAGGGTCACTTGTGAAAATTTGCTAAATTCTCTTCGACTGCTACATTTCTAATTCATGTATGAAAAAAAGCATAACAAGTTGCTTGTCATCCAATACTTCCTACAACTTCAACTGCAATTGTTATGATTACCATTTGAGTCTTTTAAGTTTCTCAACTAATAGCGTGATTTCTTCTGCAGGTCTAGGAGTACAAGTAGGCTTAACCGAAGGAAGGATATGTCATACATTAATAATTGATTTTCGAATTTCAATGAATTATCTCTTCTTTTATACAATTAAACAATATTTTCTAAATTCTACCTCTAAGGAAGACATTTTTTCAATAATGAAAATAACTTCATATGATTCAGTATTTGTTTATTTTCTATACTACACTATTTTTTGATATTATTATGACGTATTGACATTCCAATAATATAATATATCATGGCGTACCAATTGAAGTGACTTATGCCAGTGAGTTCAATTATGGTGGCAGTAAATGTCTTTTAGAAGATTTGTGTAAATCATATGTATTCCTACATAAATGATTTTGCCAGCAATTGAAAATTTCGGAAATAATATAATAATTTTTCACTAGTAGATGATATGAATTATGAATCTCACGTCGCTTCTTAACGTTCTTTTTCGGTCTTCATGGTATTATCGTTTATTTTTATTTTCAAAATTCAAATAATTTGCGTTGATAATTTTTCTTTGCCTTTTATAATAATATTTGGTATAATAATAATGACTTGGTTCCGTAAACTAACTGACTAGGAATTATTATTATTATCTGTTATTATTTGGTTATAGTAAAGGAAAATGCACGTAATAATTAAAAGTCACAAAAATTCTAATTATTTTTCACGACATCACATGGTAAAATATTATTGGTTCACAAATAAAGCATAATCATGTGGTGATTGTGGTCATGATAAATGGGCATGTGATGCAAATCATTCGTTCTTTAATTCCAGCCAGAATTACCAACTCGACTAATTCTGGCCAAAATCGAAGTTATACCATACGAAAAAATAAAATAATGACTTTCAAATGAAACGAAATGACAAATCCCAAAATTAAATTTTGATTTGATAAATTTAACAAATCCTTTGGTCGGGATAGAAAATTAACGATAGGATATTATCAACTAGTCATTGACTTAACGTTCTAAATCTAAGCAAGAAATTAGATTATAGACGGTTATATTGATCATCAGCAGTTGCTGTAAAAAGTGTCAATGGAGATATGTCCGCAACTACTGTACGAAGGAAATAAAAAGTGAATCATTATGTCATAAACATTATTATTAATTATTGCAACGCCTGGATTTACACTGTATTTTCTATGAAACTTATTGACTCCATACTTTTTTCTCTTCTCGTATAAGTTTCTTACCTCTATAACAATTAATTCATTCTTTTCATAATTCGTGTTTAATTTTATGCCGGTTTCTAAGGAAATATTAGACTACTAATTTTTTAGATAATTGTTTCAAGATCTTGAATACATGTTTTAGTGCGTGCCATCCAACAAAAAAAAAGGCAGTTATCAACATATTTATTTCAAAATGAACTTTTAATTCGTTTTTGAAATTTGATATTCCTTCAGAATATAATATCATGCAACGCAATTTGCTGGAGCAACAAGAAAGAAGAGTTGATGCAATGATAAATACAGCTGAACAAGTTTAATCATATTAATTTTCGTTAATCTAGTTCGCCTGCTTCAATAAAGGTTTTTGGCTTATGGGATTCTGGAAATACAATACAAAACGGTCTTGGTATCAATCATAAAAAAATTATTTTACGAAAACTTGGAACAAGTAAATCAAACTAAATATATCACCCGTGTAGTACGAATTCTTATGATTATTTTGTAACAAGCGATTAATTAATATTAAATCTCTTGATTGCGCAAATAATATACACTGCATATATTATATATCGGTGTTTCGTTCCATTATCTATCGTATCATTTATATTAATTCATACGTTATTATTATGACTTGTGCTGAAAATGTAAATATCTGGTACGATCATGCAAAACATCGCATATCACCACTGATCAACGAACCTTGTTAATGGGTATAATGCACTACGACGACTCCGGTTTACTATATTACGTCACACCACATGATGATTGAGCGTAATCATTTAATCAGCACATAAAACCTATTGGATCATTCATTTTAAAGAAGTAGATAAAGAAATAAGAAATAAATAGTAGTTATTATTTCTAACGCTGTAGTTGTAAAATTTAATTAAGGATACCACAAATAATAATAAAAAAGACAACGGTTTTAATATTATTTCACAAAAAAAACTTTACGCCAGTATTTTTTTGATACCATAAACTCAGGGATAAAGAAGATATTAGTACAACAATAATTTTTTTTATTTATTTTTGTTTTAAAAAATGGTTTTAGGTAAATTAATTAAAATACGTAGCCTATAAGATATATCTAATCTAATATTTTAAGTTAACAACGATGTCTTTCTTCTTTTTAGACTAAATTGGTGATTATTATGCAAAACATTATTGTAATCATTAATTAATCAAGTGAAACGCGTGATTGTTTGATAACAAGTATTTTTTTAAAAAAAGTTACAATCCCGAAATTATATCCGTCAAAAAAATTATTAAGTGATTAAATAATAATTAATAATAATAAATAAATTTTATAAATTTTTATTCCGTATATTCCGTATACAAATTAAGGAAAGAATAAGAAAAATAATAATTAATTATTATAATCGACTTTTTGACTTTTGTTTAAAAAAAATTAATAATAAAAGAAAGTATTAATGTAATTAATTCTTCTTGTTATCTGTTTCAAGTAAAAAAAAAAGGGAATAAAACCGGAACAAAAATATTTCATCATAATTAAGAAAAAAAAAACCTCCTCAAAAAAATTCATATCGTATGATGACTCATTAAAATGCATAACACGTGACTTCATAAATGTGTTCGACGAAATAAGACGAATAAGATGACAATCAACTGCGTTGTACCACATAAAGTCATGTCATTTATTTGTTTTAAATATTAGATAATGTTTAACCAAAAATTTAAAGTTTTCTTTTAATTGCTCAATTAAGTAACTAATTTAACTCAAAGTATGTAATGTATATCATAATCATGAGAAACTTTAAGCAAATAGAGCGATCAAACTTCTACTAAAAAGTAAAATAAATAAAATAATTTTATTACAACAATGAAGAAAAGAGAAAGACTTCTTCAAAATTTAACAATGTAATATATTATATCCAAAAATATCACAATAAGCGAAAAAAAATATGTATTCTTGCTGCGCCCCTTACAAGTCCTTATTAAGTGAAAAAGCTAAAAAAAGACTTGATGATTTATTTAATTATTTACGTCCGTTAAAATTAAAATTTAAAAATGTTTTACGTTATTTTTAGTAACGTACGTAACACCAAAATATTTTACCATGCGATTCTACCCCAGATTATGAGAAAACTCGGTAAATACTAAAACACATTATCCACGTTATCTCTTTGTCTGTAAAAAAAGTATTCCGAAATTATATCCGTTATCCCACGTGAAATATTTTAATCATAAGTGGTTAATTCACACATGTTAACTCACACATAATAACGGTTTCTAACTTACTTTATTTGAAAACAAAGCAGAGAATAAAGAAAAGTTACTCTGTTCAAACCAAATTAGGAATTGGTGTTTTGTATATGGTATCATATTATCCAAGGCTACGTAATAACTAATAATCCACAAATAAACCTTTTCGTGTTAAATAACAAGGAAGTAATATATGATATGCGTACATTCCAGAATCTTAGTAATAAATGTCAATAATACATTTACAACAATATTTCAGGTTTTTAATTATGAAAGTGCCAACTACCAAACTCTTTGTTTTAATATGATAACCGTCTTTATTTATATTTGTACTTTCAAATTAATTAATAATTTATAGGAAACTCCTCACAGCCCTTGGTAAATATTTAATGTTTGAAATGTTTGTGTAAGTAAATAAACTAGCTCCGATAATTAACTTTAATGAGATTAAACTTTTGATAATGGAATAGTATTTGATTATGATTGAATATGATTGGTTGATTTATCTCTTTATCATTGTTGTTGAATTATTTAGCGAAAAAGGAAATAATTTCATTAACGAAAAAATTAAGAGTTTTAATTTGTAATCGTTATCGATTAAAAAAAGATTAAAGAAATTTAGAAATATCATTATAAGATTTATAGATGCTGTTCTTTATATATTTTATATTGTTTTTTTTTTTCTATGTTACAAATAAATTAATATAGATAAATAATATTTATATTTAAATTATAACTCTTGTGTAATAATTTAATCTTTTTTTCACGGATGTGAAATTTAATTAATAATTAACCATCTAATAAATACATCTAAGAATTACCGTAAAAGTGTAAAGTCATTGAATTTATAAAATTAGTAAAGATTTTTAAATTTCATTTTCGTTCTATTTGAAAAAAAAGAATGTTTTAATTCTATAATTGTTTCACCGGAAACATTCTTTTCCGAATCATTTTATAAAATTCGGTGTTTTATGATAAAATTATTTGACAACAAGGGGATTAACATTTATCTGTTATGGTAACAAATAAACAATTACGCCGTCGGGTTACTGCCGATTACAAAACCGATGATATAATGATTTACAAATGAATTTCTTTTATCTACGACAGAAAACTAAATTTTTTTCCTACTAGTTTCATTCGTTGAATTATCAATTTTTCATTAATGGTTTATCCATAAAGAATTTTAAACATGGGTCTTTTTTTTCTTTTTTATTGGAACGAAGTAAATAAATGATATAAAGTTCAAGGAGTGCATTTAATGTATCTCGTATATGTATAACAGAAGATAATTTCCATGCATAATGCATATCTGTTCTAATTGTATGCAATCTGTACTTCACACTTCAAGAATTTCTACAATAACATTATACATATTATCCAAAAGAATCTATACTAAATTTGAAAATATCCGAATCCTTTTCGGCCAGTTCCATTCTTTCTTTCTTCTTCTGACCCAATTTTTGAATTAAAATAAGTCCCAAATTAACGTGAATTTGTTCTTGTGACTTTTTAAATAATTTTTATTTGTGGTTTGTCACGCGATTCGAATTTTAAATCGTAACGGGATGTTATATAAAACTTAATTTTTTCCCATTATAATCATAAACCTGCAATACGACTTGAAATAGATTAAAAAGATTAAACAATAAAAAAAGATCCGGTTAAATTTTACGCAAGATAAATTTTTATTATAATTTACTTATTTTATTAAGTAGTGTTACTGGATGACAGGTCATGCTGAATGATCGTCAAAAAAACCTGATTTTATTATATTCCATATTAGGAAAACAGGTATATAAATGAAGGAAAATATTTTCTTTGTTATAACATTTATGTTTACATGATGTTATAACATTTCTATAATTTCAGAAGTTTTTTTTTTTTTTAAAAAGAATTTAAAAATAAATAAACCTTTATTTTTATTACAAATAATCAATTACTATATAGGGGGCAAATCTCTCTTTTTTTTGTACGACAGCGAATCGTTTCTTTGTCGGACTTTTTTTTTTTTTTTTTTTTTTTTTTTTTTTTTTTTTT
>JADRCO010002732.1:0-12479 GCA_021464525.1 Rhizophagus sp. LPA8_4_AMF
TTGGTGACGATCACGTGACTGTTAAGTCACAAAACACCAGGTTTCTGTAAAGTAGCAAAGTTTAAAGAACTCAGAAATATTCGGTAAAGCTCAAAATAAGATAAAATTATACCACCATTCTCGGGACAATACTCCAAAATTAGCGTATAATTTTTATTTTATAACAAAATTTCAAAAATGATGTGGTCTATTCGGGCAACATTTCGCACCTGATTGCAATAAATATGCAAACACTAAAACTGTGAAATTTCATTTATAATTTGTAAAAATTAAGCCAAATAAACTCAAGGAAAAAGTATTAAAAAAGGAGTTTATATTGTACACACATCAAAATTTTTTTATTTTTTTGCATGTTTGGTAAACACTAAAATTGTTGATATGCTTTAGAAATTACAAAATATATGTAGAAAAAGTTGAGAAATATAATAAGTTATGTCTCGTATAGCAAAACGTTTATGTTACACAAATAATTGGCAAGAAATAAACTATAGTTTGAGAACGTATTGATATCTTGTAAAAATTAATCATAGTGCAAGAAAACTCAAGAAAAAAGAATAAGGCAAAAATTAATCATTTCACGTGTGCCAGATTCTACTTTATTTCACTTTTGCATAATTAGTAAGTACAGAAAATATAAAAACTCGTATATTATTTGCTGTAAAAGTCATTACATATGCATGAATATTCAAGGAAAAAGAATAAGTTAAAAAAAATTATACATTTGTTATTGAAAAAAATGGTTTTACATTTCACACGTGTCACAATATTGGTATATACTTTATATGTAAAAATTTCCTAATTCTGTAAAATTCCAAATTCCTTTAGGAAAAATACATGATTATCAGGATCGTCAATTTAGTAGAATGAAAGACGAAAAAAAAAAAAACTTTTATTTTTAACCAATAAATATCTGAACCGACATGTTTTTTTCTGTTACATTAAAACCCTTGTGTAATCTTTTCATGAAGCTCATTTATGATTCGTGATTTCATGGCTTTTTTTTTGCTTTTGTACAACTTGCTATTTATGAAA
Organism: Rhizophagus sp. LPA8_4_AMF; assembly: GCA_021464525.1. Lineage (NCBI taxonomy): Eukaryota > Fungi > Glomeromycota > Glomeromycetes > Glomerales > Glomeraceae > Rhizophagus > Rhizophagus sp. LPA8_4_AMF. The sequence continues at coordinate 1,033 of JADRCO010002732.1, forward strand.
TATCTGCCATATCGTGATTTTCATGTCAATCAATCTAAATTTATAAATTTATATATTAAATGATCGACCCGGAGTTTTATGAATTGCGTTTTTTCTTTGCAATAATTGTATGTTTGAATTATGGTGTAACATTATTTATTTAAATATTAACCAGAAAATTAAATTACTTACAAACAAAAAATACGTTAATTAATAATTTTCAATAAGAGACCGGGGGTTTTTTTTTAAAAAAAAAGATTCTTAATACATAAATTCATCTTCAAACGTTTATTAATAAAATAATCCTATATAATAGCTAGAGGATAAAAAACCAATTATGGCTAACATTGATTCTAAGGGATTCCAAAACGAAATGATTAATGAGGATTTCATTCGCGCACAAGATAACATTAACGTAACAGTTCAAATAGATGATCCACCATTAAAACTTGTATTAGTTAATTTGAATCTTAAAGACAAGTTATCGAAGATTCGTGAAAGACTTGAACAAAATAGCAAAGTTAAAATGAACAATGCATTAACATTTGCATATAAAATTAGTCAACCCAATAATATTGGAGATTCATTAGCTGAAATAGCAAGAGAAGACGAAGAAAATATAATTTTAAAAGAAATTGTAGAAAAAAAAAATAATATTTTATATTTAAGATCAGAACCCGATTGGAGGTTTTTAAGAGATAAGCTTAAATTAGAATATGGACGGGATTTAAATTTAGAAGCCAAGAGGAAAGCTATAATAATAGAAAAATGTGAAATGACTGAATTTATTGATGGATGTAAAAATAGCACCACTGAAATTGATTTGGAAGCAGATCAGATCATGAAAAATGATTATATTTTAAATGTGGATACTAGTATACAAAATTTTGCAAAATTAAAAGTATCATTTGAAAATTCCAAACTTGAAAGGTCAAACTTTGGAATTAACTCAACTTGTATTATTAGTGAATATAGTAAAGTTTCTTTAAAATTCACGTCAAAACCAGATCCAGAATTCGTTGAAAAAGTAAATGATGCTATAAAATCTAGAGATCCTAGAAACTTCGAAAAAATCAGTGAAGAATTTGGACATTTCATCTCACAAGAGGTTATCTTGGGTGGAAAAGCTTATTTTAAGAGTTCAAATATTTCAAGAGAATATTCTGAAGAAAATTCTAATAAATATGGTATAAGTGTGTTAAATAATATTAAAATAGAAAATACTAGTGAAAATTTAAACAGAAATAATAACAATTCTAAACATGAATGTTTTAAATTAATTGGCGGACCACAATTAGACCTTAATAATTTTGACGAAAAAGCATGGGTTGAATCTTTAAATGACTTTAGAAATTGGAGTTGTATAAAACTTAAAGAACCAGTTAGTATTTTTCAAATTTTATCCGAAGATATGCGTAAACAAATCTTATTATTAGTTGGAAAAAAGATTCTTTATACAAATACTGAAGATTATACTTATCATTTATTTGAATCTGGAATGCATCAAAATTTTAAATTAAATATTCCAACAAATATTTTAGAAATTCTTCAAAATAAAGATTCTGATTGCAACATCTTTGCAACACTTATTGACAAAAAAGAAAAAGATATTTTTAACTGCCAAGTTGTTTGGATATCAAATGAAGATCCAAAACTTATAATTCATTGTATTCAAAAAAAATTTAGAAAGCGTGAATGTAAATTGAAGATCAGGTGGATGATCATTGGTTATGACGTAAATTTTGTTTTTAACCATTCAGATTTTAACATTAAATTAGAAGTTTTAAAAAATGAAATTAATGTATCAAATCAACAAGCTATAATCAAACCATTAGATTTGGAATATAGTTCATCAGTTCTTTGCTTTGGAATTCCGGTATTAAACGAATGGGATGATTCAAATAATTCTCTTGCCATTGGACATCATTTTTTTAATGACAAAGAAAATAGAGAATTCGGATCATATATATTCTCTTATTGTTTAAAAAAGAATCATTATGCTAACTTACCTAATTTTACATTTTATACACTTATCATTACAAACTACCCCAATTCTAATAATTATGGAATCTCGTCCTTTCAACATACTAGTAAGATAAGAAAAATGCTCAACTTTATCAAGTTTAATTCTTTAAAATCAAACCCAATGTTTATTAGTTTGTGTTCTACAGGAGAAAATGAATATAATCCAATTTTCTTGAAACAAAAAACTAGTGAAATTAAAATTAAATATATTAATACTACTTGTAATCAAAATTATTGTATTTGTAAAAGCAAAAAATTCAAGAAATTGGAGAATAATTTGAAATATGCATTCTTGGATCCAAAGAATCCAAATTAAGAAATTTATTTATTTAATCAAATTTAATGATTATGAAAAAAATCAAATGATTATTATTTTAGAATTTATAGAATGTTATAAGAAAATTAAAAATAAGGATGTATAATAATATATGAATATATATGTATTTTTTTTTATAAATATAGAATAAATAAGATGAAATGGTAATTTATTTATGAAAATATGCATAATCTAAAATTTTATTTATTTACTTTGTTTATTTAATGTATTTTAAAATTTCAGTATTTTAAATGAAAGTTTTAAAGTAAAATCATATTAACCAACGTTCATAGAATTTTAGTTCTCTTTGTGTGGAAAAATTATTGTATTTTAGGTGTAGCCAATCAGGTGCTGTTTTGTATCTTATTTTTATTTAATAAAAAAAGTATATCAATAAGAAGCGGTGATTATTTAATAAAAAAATTAGGCTGACCATTCAAAACGTATTTTAAATAACTAGAAAAAGGATCCATTGAACACAAACAGATTTACAACTTTTTCATCGATAAATTTAGCGTTTATATTTATTAGTATATTATTTTTAGTGATATTTTTAGTGCTTATTTCATAATTTCTACTTGTATTATTTTTATCGTTAAGATTTATATTGTTATATATATTGTTGGTGATATCATTAAGTCTAACGCAGTGGTGTAAAATTCGATTATTAAAATATAAATAGTATTCTATCTGCTATAAATTAGTCCATCTATTTATTAAATATTTATCAAATCTTTGAAATTTTAAGTATTAAAAAATCTTTATAAACAAACAAATAAGTTTAATGTAATAATATACTAACGAGTATAAACTTTATATCATTAAGAACGAAACATAAACATAAACAAGCTACTGTATACTCTACTATTTTGTATTAAACGTGTAGTGATAATACTACTACTAAACATTACATTAATAAGGATACAAGAACACCACAATAAATTTTTACACACGTGATATTGGCGATATTTACTCTACTCTTTCGGCCGCATATTTTAACCTAGCCGTCAGGCGGCCATGGAGTTAATCATAATCAAGCGATATATATATACATATATATAATTATGTATGTAAACTTGGGTCGATCCTTGTCTCCTCTCCATGTTATGCTTTCGGCTACAATCTAATGACTTAAATAACTTGATCACCTGATTCATGCACGTGACACAAATTTATTCGTTACATTCTTTAAAATTTTGAAGTATATTGGACCTTTATGAAGATTACAAAAAAATTAGGTTACCATTGCAGACAATGACAATATGCAATTAAATATCTTTTTCTCCCAAAACGATGAAAGAATATGGATATTCTTACCTTTTTTTTAAGGTACAGAAATGCTCTTTTTCAGTACAAATGAATTATTTATTCTAATTTATTTTTATTTTATATAAATTATAAATTCATTATGCATCACTGCGAAATTTTTTTTCCGTAATATGCAGGAGATCCATGACTGTTGAATGATCGCCTACCTATGACTTACCTATTACGGTTCCCAAGTTTCACAAAAATTTTGTATATAAATGACCTGCATCTCGCAATTATTGAACCATTTCCAAAGATACTGTGAGATACAGTGACACTGTGTCATCTATAGATACACAATATTTTTACTAAGAATTCTATATTTTCATTGCTGTTTTTATAAGAGACGATTAAAAAGTCTTGACAAGCAATTTATATATACGAGGAATGTTATATCGACGTCTTAAAAGAATAAATAGTGCAAAAACTTTAAGGTAAGTAACAAGAAAATTAACTCAAAGTGTGGTTACAGCATTTTCACAATTATCTAACTTCAGTAGCTCTATTTAACGGATCCAGACTTCATTGGGTAATGGTTCAAATTTCAATTTAAACGTCAAGTATGTGATATTAATGGCGTTTATACATAACTTCGGTCATTGATAACTTTGGTATAAAATAATATGGAAAATGCAGTCGTAACGATCTTATGGAGCTACGTAATTTGAATTCACATTCAAAGGTATTAAACAATTTTAAATCCTTTAAGGCTTATATTGACTTGATTATGAATATTATCAACCGCTTTGGAGATTTATTAAAATTCAACATCTAGAAGAACACTTAAGGTTATGTTGATGTTTAATTGGATCAATTTTCTTTCAAGTTTTCTTGAAGAATTTAATTTATGAAAGATTCAGAATTATTCTAATGATAAGGCGGACGTTCCATCCTGATCATGCATAATTCAAAAAATTTCTATACCAAAGAACTTGGTGCTGCAGGTATTGATTTATTTATCAAACGTTTATTTATATTATTCATATGACCATATTTGCTAAAATCTTCTCCATAGTTTTTGTAAAGATGATGAAGATCAAGATGAGAGGAGAAGGATTAGTTGTTACAACTATCGCTATTTTAATGATTCTATGTTCAACATGACTCCTCTCATTAAAAGAATCTGCAGCATTATATGGATGAGCAGTAGTGTAATAATCTGTACAACGACTAACCAGTCCAGTTATTATTACGGTATTATTATGATTAAAATATACTATGATGCACTTTCAAACGAAGATTCTTATTAAGAAACTATCAGAAGGTCCTACTATGTAACATTTTGTTGCAGAAATCAGCAGCAACCAATAAAGGAATTCATTATGTTTGAAAGGTACAATAAGGTTCTACCAATACGTCTGTCAATATGACTTGCTACAAAAGTTAAGACTAAAGTGGGTGTCTTCTGGTACGAGGAGCGTAATTTCAATATCTTGGTTGAGAGTTATTACATTCCGTCAAGTATCAATTTATAGATGAAGTTGGAAGGTATACGCGACGAAGAAAATCACGTGATGATGATGGTGATGAAAAAGAAAACCGGTATGATTTCTCAAATAATGGAAGAATACCGCACTCTTAACAAGTATAGAAGTATACCAAGGATTACCAGTCCTCGGCGGTCACCGATAATGACTCCCTAATTGATAATATAATGTGTGTGTGTCTAAATTTAAAATCAAGTGTGACGAATCCAAATAAATGTGCCGAGATGATTTGGATTAAAGTTGCTGGCCGTAAGTAATTACGATATTTCGGATTGCAACCTAGGTTGCAACTATAATGAAACCTTAATCAAGCTTATAATATGAGTGTTGCAACTTGTAGTACCACGACACATAGGTTGTAAATGGCGGGCCACATTAATTTGGATAAGTTTTTTTTCTCTTTTATCTCTTCGTGGTATCATAATTCATTTTGCTATATTAATGATATCTTTTTTTAAAACAGCCATTCAACTTTCACTAGTCCAATTATTAACCTATCTAGATAACAAAAGAAGAATTAGGAATTAAAAGTATGGTGCAAGTTATTTTATTTCTATACACAACCATACAATTCGTACAACTTATAAATATACATTAATAGGAAGTTACTTAGAAACTTGTGTTTTCATTAGCAAAGATATAATTTTTTAAACAAACATTATTAAATTATATGTCATTTTTAGTGGCTATTGGATGATATCTCAAGACATTTAGAAGAGGAAATAGATGAGGTTAGTTATGAATTTGATGAATCGAAATTTAAGTTTAAAACAATAGATCAAAATATGACTTTAAGGTATGCTTTTGATATAGATAAGTAATGTATATATATGTTGTGCCTCAGGTGTCGATTCGCATCAGTTGATAACCGACGCACGTCAGGTGTTGATTGATAGCTGACGCGCGTCACCTGTATCGCAAAATCAAGTCTTCCATAGTAAACACTTTTTTTTTATTAATAAAATCACTTTTATTCTATAAGTAAACTTATTTATCACAATAAACTATATCTATTATGAAAATTTTATACCTAATCGATTTATGTGAAATTATATATTGTAACTTTACTTGAAAAATACTTGTAATTTATAAATAATTTTGAATGAAGTATTTCCTATGAGTTTGAATCTGATCAATCTGATATTTTTACATATTTTTTAATGTGATAAATTTTAATAATAAAAATTAATGTTTATTAAACCTTAATGTTGTGTGACAAGTGACGCGCGTCAGGCATCAACTGACGCGAATCGACGCCCTGAGGTACAACATACAGTATATAAAATTGTTTAATTACTATTAAATTACTTTTAAACGTATAATATTCTTTTGATTAATGACAACTTTTGTTACGGGTTGTTTAAATATGAAACTATAGTTTTGTGAATAAATACCTGGAGAGATTGTAAAAATTTAAGATTTGTATTAAAGGAGGGTCACGATAAATGAACTTGTTTATCCCATTTATGGCACTAAATCGGGGATGTCTAGATTGTATATATTATGGGTTCTGTCGTATGGAATCGTGTTTTATCTAAACTGGTTAAAACGGGTGAGGTTTAATAGAATAATAATGATTTCTTATTGGATTTAAAGATTAGGCACGTATATGCTAAAATATGAATACGTAATTACGCATGTTTCAAGTATACTTTTTTTAAACCGGTTACAATTGATAGTTGATTTAATTAATGCATACATTATATCATTATATAAGATTTATCCGGTACCCTTTTTTAAATTTTTTTTTTTTTAAAAAAAGTACTATTTAAAATATATGATATTGTTTTGAAATGAATAAAAGATCGTAATTCGTCCTAACTTTATTCTTTCATTATTTTTCATTGTCTTCTTTTTTTAGCAAATAAAGAAATAAATATTGTTGTAAAATATTGCGTGGACATCAATTTTAAAGTAAAATTTTCTCCTTGGGATGTTGTATTGCATCTTATAGGAATAATATTATCATTACATAATAAAAATTCACTTTTTATAAAAAAATTCTAACTTACATAGTTTCTTCATGTTGTAATACTTGTTATAATTGAGACAAATGTAATGTAATATATTACTATCCCGTTAAGGGATAACTCCATTAAATAAGAAAAAAAGAAGCACAATTACAATAAACCATTCTTTTACATTACAAAAAGTTAAAAATTTGACGTTCGATCAAATAATTGTTAAAATAATTTCCGCAGTACGTATATTTTTTATTATTAATTAAATAATAAAAAGGTGCATTCGTACAACAATAGAAATATTTGTTCGATCCTATCCGTTAGTGTATATATTACACTTATCATTATACAGCAGTAGATAATCTGCCATCATGAAAATACTCAAATACGTAAACACGCAAGAGATTTATTATGACGAATATTGGGCGCAAAATTCATATATTGTTAGTATTTAGTATATGGCTTTAAATTATTTTTTGTTAGAAAGGAAATCACTTACCATTTTTAATTTATTCTTTTAATAAAAAAAAGTTGTCTCAAAATTTCAAAAATTTTCAGGATATCTTTCCTATTTTTGATTTATCATTTTCTCTTTTCGTAAGAAAAAAAGTTCGTCTCAGTTTAGTTTGATTTAATTTTGAAAAAAGATACGATCAACAAAAATTTAGTTGAAAAGATCCTTAGTTAAAAAGTAAGCGAGTAATAAATTCATTATTTTTTGATTTGTTCAGGAATCCAAACAATAAAAATTTAAATAAGGGATAAATAGTGTTCGTTTTTATATGGACCTTCAGTTATCAAAAAGAAAACTACTAGTTGATAATTTTTAATATTGATAATTATCAATAATAATCTCATATAATTTCTGATAATTTATAATTTTGATAATATTTGTGCCCAATATTAAAATATTATAAATTAAAATATCATGTGGATCCTATCAAAAAAAAATATCAAATTATGTATTTCATCCATCTTATTTTCTAATAATATCTCAGTTTTATTATTAACATATCAAAATTGAAGGCTTCTAGCTCCCTCAATAAATATTCCTTAATTAAAAGTTATAATAAATTTAGTTACACAAGCTATTAGTACAAAAGTTTTTTTTTTTCAGTGTTAAATTGGTTGGTTAATTCGGCTTCACATACTATTTAGTCGATCGACGACGGAAATAGTTGAACGAATCAAATTATCAAGTGTTACATAAATTATTATCTATCTTTAGTCAAATATGGTTTTATTTAATTGTTGTTATTGTGAACAAGCAAAGTTTCTTAGCTAGGACACATAATTCAATAATTCAAATAATTCATGCATCGTAATATTCTTTTAACCGTTTTTTCAGATGAATTCCTATATAAACAAAAGATTATCGGATTTATTAATATCGTATTTAAATTACTTCATAGAAGTTAATATTTTATTTCAAAAATTTGGATTATATTGCACATTCTCATCGAAAAATTAAAGCAAATACACCTGTTAATATTCCTAAACTTAGAAGAATCTATACAATTTTTTAACTAATTTATATCATTTGCGAGAAATATACACAAATATTCAAACATAGTTTATAAAATAATATAAATGTGACATACTTTCGATTACCTCGATTATATCACTAAATCCGTTTTGGAAAAGAATTCTTTAAAAGATTTCCAAATAGAAAGTCTTCAAAAGATTGGAAACACACATCATTAATTATGTTACATAGATATATTATTAGCTCATATGGTAACATTGCGGAAAACGACGGAAATGTCATATTAAAGTGAATAAATATAAATATCCGGTAATTTTTTTTTAGAGAAAAATTTTAATTTTCATTAATAACAACATGAATTTAGATAACTGTACTATACGAGATTATCTAATTTACCAATGCATCAAACTGAAGATAACTTGATCAATAATACTAATACGACTGCTCCTGCACCTCAAAATATTACATTTAAATTTTATCTTCCTTAACCAAATGATACGCGTATTTATAATATTACTTATACAGAATTAAATTCAACGGAAATCGCGCGATTCTTGAATAATAGAATTGATTTATCCCACATGGCTTCCATTTCATTATAATGTACATCATTTAATTCGTCAACAAATAGTTCAACAATTTGTTGGCTATCAACAAAACACCATCCCACAACAATCTATCGATAATATGGATATTCAATCTATTTTCCAAGAATATTCAGGCAACAATGCTTACGATGTATCTTCAATTCCTCCTATTCAACAACCTCTTAACCAACAAGATACCATCCCACAACAGTCTTTCGAATATTCAGATGACAATGCTTATGATGTATCTTCGATTCCTCCAAGCAGCCCTGAAGATACCTCAGGATATAGTGATAGTACATCAAAATAATCAATGCTAAACCCAAATAGTAGATAAACCGTAGTATTAATTAAGAAATATATATGCTTTTTTATATTTTTGCACAATGATTTAACATTTGATATTAATATCATTACAATTTTTATGTTTCGCTTAATAAGCTGTTAGTTTTTAAAGAGTAAGTTTAATGGTTATAATTTTTAAGATTATATATTGTATCAGTCCTTTTTTCAAACTCTATTTTTATCGCTATTTATCAATATTTGTCCGGTAATCTGGTATTGTTTTTTTTATCAAAATATACCAGCGTTACACTATTTTGAACCGACAATAATTTATTTTTTAAAGAATAATTCTTTTTTAACGAGGTTAAACGAACATCTATCACTTTAATTATTAAGTTCAACTTTTAAGCCGAGAGTATAGGGAATTGGGCAAACTTATTTTTTCCGCCATAAAAATTTTCATAATTTCATGTTAAACTTCACTATTTCCTAACGCAATACCGAACTAAATTAATAACCCACATACAATATATTTTAACGGCAAAATCAATAAAATAAACTTTTTTTTTTCTTTTTATTTAGAAAACAATAGTGTCTAAGTATTTTTTTGGTGAAATATTCCTTACAGAGGGCGATCAAAATTATCCGGCCACTTTTTAAATTAAAAAACTTATATATTTCAAATATAACAATGATAATTTTTTTTTTTAGATTCAGACTCTCCTCTATTAGACGATTCCAACAAACCCAAAATCATAAAAATCCAATCATTAGTTACAGAGAAATTGGTCAACAATGATTATCTATAATCAAAAGTAGCAACAATTATCTGGTCATTTCAAAATTAAAAAATTTATATATGTTAAATATAATGAAAAATAAAAAAAATTCAGATTCGGATTATCCTCTATTAGACGATTCCAACAAGTCCAAAATCATAAAAATCTGACCACTGGCTGCGGAAGAATTAATTAATATTACACACAAATAATTTGATCTAGCCTTTTTTTATATATGTGATGCTGATCACCAATGATCATTTTTGACCGATTTCTCCGCAACCAATGATTGGATTTCTATGATTTTGGGTTTGTTGGAATCGTAGAGTCCGAATCTAAAAAAAAAAAATTATATTTTTGTTATATTTATCATATATAAGTATTTTAATTTAAAAAGTGGCCGGATAATTTTGATCGCCCTCTGTAATTCTGTCGTAATCCCATGCTTGATACGATAATCTATAATCGTCAGATCTTTTATTAATTTTAATATTCAAGAATTTAAGGAAGTTAATTTATAGCTTTTCGTTTATACAGTACATGTAATTTTCGTTTAACCAAATTTACTTTCAAAAAAAAAATTAAATACAGAAAATAAAGAAATAAAAGAAATCAAACAGAATATTTTTAGAATAATTAATTCAGAACTTCCGAATCTAAAATCAAGTGAAATCAAAAATTACTTTATTCTTAAATGAGTATAAGAGAAATGAGAATAAATTATCCAAGTGTAGTACAATATTTAATTCAACAATGGATGATGGTTCAGCAACAAACACTTACTTCTAGTACCCACCGGAAATCTAAGCCTACCAGTTAAAGGAAGTGAAACGAATTATTAAATTAATAATGATATTTTGAATTTATAGGATTTCGCCATATATCACGTATTATTGTATTAAGTATCATAGTTCCTTTGGAAAGAACTGCATTGAGAGTATTATTACTTGAGTATACATGACAGATAATAATATTATTATTTTTATAAAAATAATGTACTTTCTTTCTTTCTTCTTTTTTAAATTCTATATCTAATTCGTCTTTTATCTTGAATGTTAAAACTAATACATGATCCAACAACGGCTAAAGGTGTTAATAATCCTCACTTAAAGAAAAAGATTTAATATATTTGATAAAGTGATATTGTTAGTTTTAATCATAATATTTCTAATTTGTTGCTTTATAATACGAAAAAGAAAATTCTTATTTTGAGAATTATAACGTTACATTAAAA
>JADRCO010002733.1:0-12475 GCA_021464525.1 Rhizophagus sp. LPA8_4_AMF
CTCAATAAAAATTCGGTATACATTATATAAAGTTTTATATGATATTCGGTATATCGAAATTTTTTTAAATATTATGAACCTGGTTCTTGAAAAAATGTTCGGTAAGTCAAGAGTTCGTTATATCATGGGTTCGTTATATCAAGGTCAGACTGTATATGACTTGTAATAACATTATAATAATATATAGTATATAATTATTATATAGTTATTAATAGCATATTAAAAGCATATCAAAATATCTTGTATATAAATATCTTTATTTGCATTTATAGTTGCTTTGAATACATGGCTTGTAATAACATTATTATATAGCTATTAATAGCATATTAAAAGCATTTAAAAATGTTCTGTATGTAAATATCTTTATTTGCATTTAAAATGTTCTTAAATATCCAATTATAAAAAGCTTTTCTAATATTCTAAGAATATCACATTCTAATGATAATTTTAAAGCATTATGGAAAGTCAACATATATTTTAAAAATATTATTATGATATTTTTAAAAATTTGGCTTGTCCAGCAAAGTAATTTTCCACATATTTATTAAAATACAAATTATTATAATTTTGAAAATTACTAAAGCTTACCAGTAGTAATTATCATCACTATACCAGCAATATGATGTACTTTTGGCTAGAATTAAAATTTAATAAAATACTGGCTAGTATTACATTATAAATTCACTACTGATGACCATCACCAGTCACCACTAGTGATATTTAGCAATATCCTATAATCTTTATATAGCCTTATAGAATTATAAAACAATAGGTTTGAAAAATATTAATCTTTATATAAAGTTATAAATTTATATAAATTTAGTGATCTTTAAATTTCTGATGTTAATAAAAATATTTAATTTATTATAAATAGTTAAATACTTATCTGATTCTCTTATTGTAAAAGAATAATTATCAAGTTTCTAATACATTAAGTTCAGCAATTAAATGGGATAGATATAAAAATTATGGCATCACTTTAGATCATGTGAATTTTGATACAAATATTTCTTGGATACTGTATAGTTAAAGTCATTGTAAATATTCAAATATTCTAATATTATTAAGTTAATAAAAGTTAATAAATATAATTTACTATTTTAAATCAATATTAACAGACTAAAAATAAGAATTAATGATATTATATGTAAGGAATATTTATTTTAATCAGTTTAAATTTGATATTTATTTATCGAACAGGTCTATTGACTATTAAGTGATTCAGTACATGATTTTAATAAATTTAGTGATACTCTCAAGATTGCTATCATTCATGAAGCAAAAATTGTTTTTTTTCTATTAAATTATTTGTTTTTCGTGGTACAATTCGCTTGTGACAACTGACAAGACATTTTTCGGTTGAGATTGTTAATTGATCAATTCTCTATGTAATTAATTGATCGAATTCGTATTAAAGATTGTAAATCGACATTGAATTGATTTTAGCCAATCAGAACTCGTATCGGACATCTGAGATCACGTGAGATGGAATATCAAATTATATAAAGCCCCTTACAGTAAAAAAAATTTTTTTTCTTTCTTTGGCGTAATAAATTAAAATACAGTCATCTTTCGTAGCAATTTAATGTCCTGTGATAAATATAAATTATCTGTCAAAATTTTTTTTATCATATTAAAGTATAAATGATGAACGATTCATTTAACATTGAAGATGAGAATGTAGATAACAATGAGACATCAAAAAGATTATTATAAGAAATTGAGATATCGCGTAAATATTTAAAACACGCTTGGAATGTATTTCGGTCTCCTGCTAATACTTATTATGTTCAAATTCAAGTTCTTATTTTTTGAATAAATTTTTTACCGATTTCTTTTATTTTTAGGATGCGGATCAGGGTATTGAACGTTATAGAATTTCCTTCATCAAAATTTTATGAAGATATTCAATAGTATTCTTTCCCGGGTTAGCTTTACCCGAGTTTATAATGTCACTGATGCTCTTCCATTCAAAGATGCAGAATTCGGATTTGCAAACCCAATTTTGAATCAATTATAATGAAATTGCGAGTCGTCAACCTGGAGGATTATATTTAGTAACTTATCTCTAAAAAATCGATTGTTTTTTTAAGATTTTTTTATCAAATAAATCTAAACATCTAATGGAAAAAAATCTTTTTTTAGATTGTTGAGAAAGAAAGTCATAATGGAGGTGAAACTTTTAGTGCGTTGGAATATTAATGGATGTAAGTAAAATATTTACTTGGCCCTTTTAACATATATTTGGTTATTTGAATCATATATTTGAATTGTTCAAATTTCAATAAGTTTTAATGGTCTTGGCTTAAATCTCAAGATATTGATTAAAAATTATATAAACAATTATTCAACATATAAAGACATCATATTGTTTGAGGGAGGCGCGAAAATGTGCATCGAATGAAGAAGATAACAACGTGTCAAGGAATACATCTTACTTTTAGATCAGCATATTTATGACTACCTTAAAATTTATGAAAGAGATTAATTATAATTTTGATAACCAATAACAAGACTAAAGTGCAAGAAAAAAGTATACCATGAACTTTTACACAATAAACGAAATTGTGAGAGAAAAGATTCATAAGCGTTTAATATTATTGATTCTAATGTTCCATTTAAAAATTCTATTCTAGTATTCTATACAAATTTGATTGAATTCGAAATAGGAACGTCAGATAGTATATATCGGTAAATGTAGAAAATCTCATTGATATTAAATACTCAACAATCATTTAGGCGCAGAATTAGTATAGAGTAATTTAGAGTTTAAAATGCCGTAGACTTGGGTATTATAATATGGGATAATTTAATTAATAATCTGACGCGAGATGAGAAAGATAGAAAATTAAATAGAGCTTATGAACAGCGTTCATGGACGCGCAGTACCAATAAGTGCACCAACCTAATACGTTAAAATAGCAATAAAAATTTCAATTAATTTGAATTCAATTAACTTATACATTAGTGAGATAATCTTTTTACTAATTTTTTTTAAAATCAAATTACTACCAGTCTACCATCTAGTGGATCTGTATTAAAATTTTAATAAATTACGGACTAGTAATACAAGTTTTCAAGACCAGATCAATCATCATGATCACTGATCATTCATGTTTTACGTGAAATGCAGGGTACACGCATACATATCATACAACAATTACAACATGATCCCAAATAATAAAATATTTTGAGACTTATAAAATAATGATATTAGAAAATTGTAAGGTAAAAGATAAAACATATATTAAAAAATAAATGAATACATGAAATGAAAAAATAATTGCTATGGTAATTAATAATATAATTATTATAAAATAAAGCTATATTTTTTTTCCTCCGATCTCTTTAATTGAAAATTGATAAAATTATACTAAACTGATAAGATCTATAAAATGGAATAAATATCAAAAGCAAATTCACGTAGGGGAAGCATGATTATACACATCTTGATGGGTATGATGATCTCTTTTTAACCGACGACACATGTAAATGAGGCTCATTCGGAATAAACTGAAATGCTTAGTTAGATGCTTAGTATTCTCATCCTACCAGGAAATGATTCAAAGACAAGTCCTGAAAAAGTATCAATTTAAATTAATATACGACAAATTTTTAAAATGATTGGTTTTGAAATTATCGAAAATCACATGATTATGGTGCTAGTTCGATTTCCGATTTCCCTTGGAGATGTTGCAGGTGAAACTAGTTTTCGCCCAAATTAGGTGACAAAACATTTCGCCTATTTGTAACACTAATTTCCTTGATAACCATGTATTTACATGAAATATTTATTGCTTTTATAATCAGACGGGACAACCAAATCTATTTGACAATTTTTTTTATAACTTCGTTCCGGTTGATCGAAGTTGATCGATTCATTCGCTCTGATGGCTGGCTCGGTATGCATCATAATAGTGGTGCGTTAATATAGACTTATTTGCATTGTCACCCAGCCATATTTCCGTATGATAAATGGAAGATTTCTTTCATTAGAAAAATTAAATGTCTACCAAAAAAATTTTTCGCGTCAATATTTTCCTTTAAATATCAACCACAAATTTCATTAACTCTTTACTTTCCGAAAAAAAAGAGAATTTATAAAATGGTCTTATCTTTAAAAAAAAAAAAAGGAGAAACCCCTAACCTCATTTTTTCCTAACCTTAACCCTATTATAATTAAATTAGCAACATGCAATACTTATTCTCAGCTTCTACAAAACTATTAAGGGGTTATTAAAGTAAATAATTCGTCAGAATTTTTGTCCTCATCATAACATCATTCGTTTCTAAAATCAGGCAATTGATCTGACCGAGTGATCAGCCGGAACTCGGAAGTAGACAACTTAACTCGGGAATCGTATATTCTTTTTTATTCGCGTAAGTTTCTTATTATTTATCGTCGTTATTTATTTCATTTTAAGATTTTTTTTTCCTTATTTAACAATAATTTTATTTAGATATTTTACTCTGACTCAATGTTTAAAATTTAATATGCGAAGTGTACAAATTTTTAAAACTTCGCACATGACCAAAAATTCATGATCCGCGCATAATTTTTATATTTCTTATATTTATTATTCAGTTCCTAATTTTAATAATTTAGAATTAGAATTAAAAATTCTTTCTTGACCAATATTTTAGAACAAAACACACGAGAATTATATAATGAATATTAATTTATTTTTAGAAGAAATTAACAAAAAAAAAACGCCTAAAAAACAAAAAGTTTTCGTTCCTAATTTCTTCGATTTGTTCAGCTGATGCAGCTAATGCGAATGTAAAATCGTGCAACATACTGATACTATAAATATCATATAATTCTATCTATTTTATCGGTGAGTAATTATTTACAAACACAACTATTGGATAGGGAATATCACAAGTCCAAGATCATGCTTCAACTATATAGTAGTACTTTACTTGTAAAATGTGATATTTAATCTAAATGACGTAACGCATCAAAAATGTCAAAAGTAATTATTTGTATCTTAGTCTAAAAAATTATTAGTATATCAAAAACCGCATGATTCTATTTGTCTGCATAATATTTTCGTCGGAATTATTTTATTTTATTTTTGAAAACCGCAAAACCGCTTTCTTCCAAAAATAATTTGAAAAAAAAAAATTCTAGATTTATTTCAAAATTTTAAACACGGGTATCTTAGGTATCTTAGTAAACTAATATGTTATTCCCGGAGAGTTATTGTTATTCGTCAATATCGAATAATTGTTGTCATGTGGCACGTAGCGAAAATTTTGCACTTTATTCATTTAAACAAGATCGTTTTCTAACGATATGAAATTCTTCCAAAATTAGGAAGACTTTTAATGTTCCATAAATATCAGATTATTACCGTAATCTATGTATGAAACAAACAAGGAGAAATAACTTAATTAACTCGTGACCAGTTATGTTCAAAAATATGAGTCGGCGAATCTTTCGAGAAATTTCATCTCAAACAAAATAATTTCAAATATAGGTTATAGGACTGTCGATATTAGCCGAATTTCTTTTTTCATCAATTCATATTATTTCATTCAAAACTTAGAACCAATCACGAACATTATAGTATGGATAAGCATCAATGTTACTTTTTGAACAGTTGTCCAATCGTAAGTTCATCTAAATGGATGATCATCCGTGTAATGAGATCACAATTATACAGAATAAGAAAGTTATTATCTCTGAAATATTTCCTTATCTTAATATTGTTAATTTTATATTGTTTCAGTTGTTTCTTATTACTATTTGTAAACATTAACGTGCCTTTGATGAATTCAATTATTAGCCATATAAACTTTATTGAAACAAGGTATTTCTTTTAAATGTAAATTTTATTGGTTTAAAGTAATTTCTTTGCTGGTTTAATGTTTCTTTCGCAAAGTTATAAATTGAGGCTCCAGAATACCTGCTAAAATTTTCTTTATGTGCTTCAAAAGACAAAAGCACTTAATATTTAGATTATGTTATCAATAATATACAGTATACTTTCATTAATTAAATACGCATATATAATTATTATTTGATATTCATGATCTAATGAAGAGGTTATTTACCGCGGCCTATTAGGGTAATGATAAAAAAAAAAAGGTTGGTGCTTTATAATAATTTCATTCCATGACAAACTTTTAATAAATCTTTATTACTCACATTTGTGTGTGCTTTTTTGTGCCAGGTTAAGTTGGTCAGGACTCCCCTGAGTCCCCTCTAACTACGAACCTCCTCTAACTACGAACCTTAAGAAAACATCCCTGGACTATTCAGGCAATGGTTCCAAATGATTAAGATATTTTTAAAATTTCTTTGAAGATAACACCCCTTCGTTATTATTATTAACGTTTAACATTCAGGTTAAACTTTTTTTTTTATAATTAAGATTTATGATAATATTATAATCTTAAGATTTTTTTAAAAAAAACGGAAGTACACTATTACACAGTAGTCCCATAAATTGTAATTAGGTTTATTAAGATAATTAAGGAAAATAAAATTATAAATTCTGCTACACCCGAATTATGATCCTTTTTTTTTTTAATAATTATCGATTATGTTTGCTATTAGATTGTCTAAGCTCGCGATGTGCTGGATCAGGTCAAATAAATTAAATGCATGCACACATTAATCATTCAATTACAAAGGTTAACAATAATTTATGTAATTACCCTCTTGGCTTAATATTGAACGCTCTTCTTTAAAATATATAAAATTTATTGATCATGATTTTGTGATGTAGCTGCCCAAATCACGCTATTTGCTGCACTTTTCTACCTTCATGATAAAAAATACTGTCTTTTAAGTATCATTTATGAACGAAATAAAATATTTGTAATAAATAATTATAATCAAATACGAAATAATGAACTATGAATCGATATTTACTATTTAATTATTAATAATTATCACTTTACAAAGGTCAAAAAGTTACGAGTATTTATATCTTAATTTTATATATCAGATATCGATCAATACTGATTTATTACCTGTTTACAGTCAAACCAATATACCGAGCTCGTGAAAGGAAAGTTTAAGAAAAAAAGGGCATCGAAGTTCAGTATATACATTATCAAATTTAACAAATTAATATGGGAATTCAAGCCACGTGGTTATATCAAGAATTTTTATTTATATGCTTTGTTATAACGACGCTATATCAAGTTTTATATGAAATTCGGTATAGTACTATGAAATCGGGTTTTTAAAAAAGTTCGATAAGTCGAGAGTTTAGGTTCAAGTTAGAATTCGATACGTTTGATATACTTTATATTTTTTTGAATCATATTCATTTTATATAATTTGAAGATTTAACTCTCCTCTTTATGATAAGTTTCTTACCTAATCTCCTAATTTCTTTACCCTAAATCCCTTATCTAATACCTAATTACTTTCTTACTTTATCCTAATCCTATTACCCTTAATCCATTAGAAAAATTTTCACGCATAAAAATTTCAAATCATGTGCGCGACAGAGTGCTAATGAATGACACAAATAAATACATAGTAATCAAATAATTTTTTTTTTTTTGATTTGCATTCTAAGTAATTCACGTTAATTTAAAATATTTCTCTTATTAATATATGAAAGCAAAAAAATGAAATTCTAAACCTTTATTTGATCACGAGTAGTCGGCATATTTTATATTATTATAAATTTATCGTAGTATCGCAACACTATCACAATTCACAAAGTTTCCTTATTTGTATAATTTAATATAATTTTATTATAGTAAGATACTACATCATCTGATCCTTCATATACATAAAATTTTTACTATTCTTTATTCATTTTATATGATTTTATAATTATTAATTTGGTGACAACGCAGTCACATCATAATAGGGCTGCAGAGCTGTGTTTCACCGCCTTCATGTGATCTAAATTTATGTCTTGTAATAAAACCTGATTCCTTTTTTTTTTTTTTTTTTTTTTTTGATTAAAATATTTCATATGAAAGGATGGAAAGGATGAAAAAAATTTTATAAAAATGGGGATACAATAAATCTAAAAAAAAAGCTTTTTTTCCCATCGGAGGTCCTTTTTTAAGTTAAAGCATTTTTTTTTTTTTTTTATCAATAATAGCTTTCATTTGATTATGTTTATTTTTTCAAGAATTAATTTTTAATTTTCTATAAACGAATTTTATTTATTAAAAAAAAAATGTAAATAACATGCATAATAAAAAAAACAGGTTTAAAACCGATTTGGAATATATGGTATTGATCATAATAACGATATGCAAGATATGCATGATAAATATGTAGATTGTTTTAAATGTATAAAAGCTGCGTCAACTGCGTCAACATATTTATATACTGTAGATGTTTTACAGAATATTTTGAAACATTTTCTCCTGCAGGAGATAAGAAAAAATATTTTCACACGGAACCTATTGTAACATAGATAATATGACGTTACTATAAAATTGATTATTCGTCATTCTTTATTTAGAATTTTTTTTTTTTACCTAAATGAAATATCTATCTGATATTAATAAGAAAATAAATAAATCAATAATGTGACAAATTTTGAATAACCCAAGTTTTTGTATATCATATTAGTGATGCCGACTTTATTGCTGGTTGTCACATTACAATAACCATAACGGTTAAAGTGATTTACGATGAATAGCATATAGATAATAATACGAGATATTCATGAATTAATAAAATTCGTATTTATCGTGACACAACTCAATGTGTATCTATTATTGGTGCCATTTTGAATAGAATGTCTTTCTCATGATTCTTTGTCTTTTTATCTGTTTTTATCTTTTTTGAGATATTTTTCTGTTTGAATAATACGAATAAGTATATATTTAAGAGGAAGATAATAAAATTACAAAAAAAAAATGCCTTATTATATAATGATATTATAATAAAATACGTTTACAGTAAATTATTTTAATATTATGAAGAACTAATACCCGGTATATTCAATAAAGTAAAAATAATTTCAAGTATACTTACAGAGTTACAGTGTATGTGTATACCATAAAGAATGGGGCATTTCTTAATTGGTATAGTTCTTTTTTTACGCCAATAATTAATTTAATATTATATAAGCGATTTCTTAATCTTTTTACTTTGTTAGCGTTCTTTCATTAATCTTATTTACGTAAAATTATGTAAGTTTTTTCAACAAGTTTAAACAACTTCTTTTGTTTGTATTGCACAAAATAAAAGCGTGCTTAAGTCCGATTGTGATATATACTTTTTAATTCATACAACTAAATGATTTAAAATCAAAAAAAAAACTCATCAAATAAATCAGTAACCAGAACCGGAAATTCCTTTGTGTAGATCAATCAACAAAAAAATTTCAAATTATTTGATCATATGATTCAATGTGCATAGAAGTGACATTATTCATTGATTATAAGAATAAATTAAATGTTATCTGAAAAATTACACATTCTGTTATTCGCATTCTTGTGATTTTAAGAGATTTCTTTTATTTAAAATTTCGGCGTGGGCAACAATAGTTAGTAATTTTTCTGCGCCAACATACCGTCATAATATATTACTATATTGATTATTTCTAAATAAAATATAGGAACAACTAAAATAAAGTTTGCAGATCCTACATGAGTCAGGGGCTATATGTTCCGGCATATTGAAATATTGTATGAATAACAAAAAATTTCTTAAACATACGCAGCAATCGTGAGTAAAAAATTCAAGTTTATGAATCGAATCCTTTTCTTTATAAGGAATTTTAATATATGTATAATACATTGGTTTTATTGTAAAACATTGTTATGTGATTATCATACGAATGATTGTATTGATTTTTTAGACGCGAAAGTTATATATTTAAAGGCACTATTCCAGTCGTTAGAAATCAAACAACCTTGAGATATATATATATATATCTTGAATATTTGAAAATTTTCAAGATGATTTAAATACCCTACATTCGTGTTAAATAGTAAGTAAATAAACTTTTGATGCATAACTGCAATTCACCTTATAATCAATTATTCGAACGAGAAATTCATCACTTGTTAAGTAAAATGTTCAAGAATACAATATCTCGACGTG
This sequence comes from Rhizophagus sp. LPA8_4_AMF, assembly GCA_021464525.1. Classification (NCBI taxonomy): domain Eukaryota; kingdom Fungi; phylum Glomeromycota; class Glomeromycetes; order Glomerales; family Glomeraceae; genus Rhizophagus; species Rhizophagus sp. LPA8_4_AMF. The sequence continues at coordinate 10,043 of JADRCO010002733.1, forward strand.
GTTAAACACTTTAAACAAAATTTTTAATTAAAAATTTGTTTGGAAAAAAAAAGAGAAATAAATATCAGAAAAAATAATACATATGAATTATTAGAATTACAATATAATTTCTAGTCAAAAAAGAAATGAAAAATAAAACATGTGTAATTAACTGTTTAAAAGACATTTAAAATCAACTATAAATTAATTAATAATATAATAATATATTTGATCTAATAAGATCATTTAGCGATTAATAATAATAATTTTAAAAATACGATATATTATAATGAACTGACAAAAATGAATTTGTTCGATTTAAAAATTTCCTTAAACGGAGGAAGGAAAAATAAACGAAATATAAAAAATAACAATAGATCAAAATAGTAAAAAAAAGAAAGAAAAAACTGTAAAAAAATAATAAAAGAAAATAGAAAAAATAAAAAACAATAAGAGAAAATAGAAAAAATAATAAAAATAAAAGAAAATAGAAAAATAAATAAATAATAAAAGAAAATAGAAAATATAATAAATAATAAAAGAAAATAGAAAATATAATAAATAATAAAAGAAAATAGATAAAATAATAATAATAATAAAATAAAATAGATAAAATAATAATAATAATAAAATAAAATAATAATAATAATAAAAGAAAATAGATAAAATAATAAATAATAAAAGAAAATAGATAAAATAATAATAATAATATAAGAGATAAATTATAATAAATAATAAAAGAAAATAGTAAAAATAAAAATAATAAAAGAAAATAGAAAAAAAAAATAAAAAGGAAAAAAATAGAAAATAAAAAAATAAGGAAGAAAAACTAGAAAATAAAAAAATAAAGAGGAAATAATAGAAAAATAACGATAAGAAGAATCAACAACATTGGCGGTAAAAGCGGTAGATCAGAAACTTGAGTGTAATGGTAAAGCAGTAAAGCACCATAAAATGGAGCTTTCGAAGACGATATCGAAAATTTTGATTACTCGAGTATCGAAAATATTAATTACACGAGCATCGAAATTATTTATTACGCGAGAATCGAAAAATTATTACTGAAAAATTATGAAGCAAAGAGTTAAAAAAATATATATATATTTACTATATATAAGATGATTAGTTAAATTCAAACCTCAATAATTATTTATTTTGCTGTTTTGTATTAATTTGTTCGTAAATCGTAATTATTAAAATATTAATTTTGAAAACATTCTTATGTTATATAAATCAATAAATTGTGGCTGCTTTTATATTAATTTGAACCCTGCGCAGCATCATTTCAAACTTACAAATTATGGATTTGTTTTTCCGCATTAAATTAATTTGTTCATATGATTCATGCTAAAGTACATTGAACAATAGACATTTGATTTGCGTCAATCTGATGACTAATAATATTATACAGATAATGAAACATCTTTTTGGATATATGCAGCAATTCTTTAAAAAATCATGTATAGAGATGCATCATTTAATAAATACGTCTATTAATTATATATTAAATAATTAAAAATAGATAAAAACATAATAATATACAGTATAATAGAATTGGTTTCCGCATTGTAAAAAACTAAACGAGTTAATTATTGTCGTTGAGTACTAGGAATAAATGGAATAATTTGATACAAAAATTTTTGCTTTGCAATTAGGAAAAATCTGTAAACGTGTACAAAATCAAAATTATCAATCAATAAATGCGTTAAAACAATAATAAATAAATAAATTTTTGTTTTTTTCGCGATATTATTATAAATTATGTAGCATTTAATATACCAACTTCATAATATATATAAAATTAATCAATTCAATTCAATAAAATATTAATCTTCATATTATTTACTCTTTTTAAAATAAATGTATACTAATAATCATAATAATAATTGTTGAAGCGTAGCGAAAAATATTCGTATTTTACGCGCTGTCTGCACGCATTCCTCATTATTTTTTTTTTTACCATTTTTCATTTTCACCTTCGTATAAAACTACTTATAAAATATTTCTTAATAATAATCTTTGATCTTTTTTTTTAAAAAAATCCAAATAACATATTTTTTGTTGAGAATTCAGAAACGGAATGCCCTATTTTAGTCGAGCGACTTACGTGTAATGGAATTTTTCCAACTATTGCGTCCTATCTCTTTACATAATTAATTGAAAGTTATATCGATGATCAAATGACGTAATGTTTCATTAAAATAGTCACGAGGGATTTTGGCTGCGGAAGGAAACAAATGTCACGGGTATTGCAGAACGTTGCGATAGTAAAGACGTAGAGTACCAAAACTTCGTGATATATCACTATTATATCAACCCCTTTTTGGAAAATAAAAATGAATAATTTATCTAAATTTATTCTTATTGATCATTTTTCTTCGATAAGTTAGTACTTTATTTAGATTGGGTTTTTTTTTTTTTAAAAAAAAAAAAAAAAAAAAAAAAAAAAAAAAA